>JASEVX010000001.1:125743779-126025658 GCA_031761405.1 Serripes groenlandicus | reverse complement strand
TTTATTGTTAAAAAGTTGAAAGATCATATCAAAAATAGTAAATATTATGAAACTGCCAAGTTGAAAACAGGAGGACCGTGTTGGCACTATATCGCTCACCTGAGTGCAAGAGCTCACAAGTATACACATTTAAGACATGAAGAATCAAAGGAAAATGTGACAGCAGGTTTAGGCAGCATATTTTGTTTCTGTCTTATTATATTGAGAAATATGTCAAAGTTAAATCAACTTCTATCAAGTAGAAATAATTCACTAAACCATGTACTAGACTGGGTGAAAGTGTTATTCTGACAAATATTCAAAATGCAACCTCCAGAGTGTTATCAAGATTTTCCTTCATTTGGCCTAGTGACCTATTTTCTATTTGCCTGATTTGACCCATATTCTAAAATGGACTAGAGAGTATCAATACAAACATTCTGACACAGTTTCAACCTGCTGAAGCAAAGAATGCGGCCTCCAGAGTATTAACAAGATTTTCCTTCAATTTGACCTATTGACCTAGTTTGTTTTAACCAGGCATTACCCATATTCGAACTTGGTCTAGATATTAAGATGACCATTCTGACCAAATTTTAAAAAATGTGGCTTCTACAGTGTTGACAAGATTTCCTTCAATTTGGCCTAGTGACCAATTTTCAAACTTGGCCTACATATGATCAAGACAAACATTCTGAACAGTTTCAACATGCTCAAGGTAGAAATGCAGCATTCAGAGTGTTAACAAGATAACCCGTCCATTTGGCGTAGTGGCCAGGTTTCTGACCCAATATGACCACTAATCTAACTTGACCTAAATAAAAAAAAAAAAATTCAAGCAGCTGAAGCAAAGAATTGCGGCCTCAAGATTTTCCATCAATTTGACCTAGTAACCTAGTTTTTTACCCGGCATGACCCATATTCGAACTTGGCTTAGAAGCAGTGTTAACGAGATTTTCTTTCAATTAACATGTTCAAGTTAAAATTGCAGAGTGTTAACAAGATTTTCCTTCAATTTGACCAAATGACCTAGTTTCTGACCTAATATGACCCATATTCGAACTTGACTTAGGTAGCATTAAGACTTATTCTTACGATAATGCCGTTGATACCTCCACAGCGTTTGCGGGCACCTGCACACTGCGATTGGGTCGCCCGGTTGAGGGAGAGGTTCGCGTTTGCACTCTACCGCTTAAACTTAGTTATTGGTGCATCGGTTGTCGAAGAGGAGAGGCAAGGTCTCATTCACTTCACTGCCTCTCTCCCTCTCTTGTGGGTTCTGCAATCTCCTTCTCCTTGAGTTATCCCATATTTTATAGGGCATCTTGTAGTACTGTATCTCTGACACTTTGAGATAAATTGTGTGTTAACTTGTTACCTTCTGTGAAGAGCGAGACTGGATGATCTGATGAATGATGCGATGAGCCGGCTTTCATAACCTGCGAGCCACAGTGGGTGATCGGCCAGAGGCCGGTCTGTCCCCGGTCAATGTCTGCCCGATTTCCGGCCGGGCTCTGAACGCGTCTGTATTGTCTGGGTAGACATCAATTTGGCCCGGTGCTCGCCCGACATGTGTCATGCCCGGCCGGACATCGGTCAGGCATCAGCCGATTAATGTGCGATGCGGTTTTAAGTCCAATTAAAAGTAATGCCCGCGAGGAGTCCCGAAAATCAGTAGAAATCCTCCGCAAACTACTTGCAAACTTATATTGGAGCATTAAGTTTTTCACTGATGTTCAAACAACATTATAATGATCACTTTTTGAGATATCTTAACCTTTAAAATGCAGTTTTGTTGAATCCATGTTGAATTATTTTTCTCGCGCAGTCTCACCCTTAAATGCGTTGTTGGGTGTTAACAGCAATTGGCAGCCTGCCAACTCCGAAAACATGGTTTTACTACTATGACCAGGGGCTACAGCCCCAGGCCAAAAGCTGCGATTTGGGGTGTTGTTGGATCTGCATAAAGTAAAGATTCAAATGAGCATGTGATACGCTCAGCCTCACCATCGTCTCAACTGTCCGCTTACATATTGTTAATACCAAGAAGAACCTAGAAGTTAGCCCCACTACTGTATGGCCAATATAGCTTGAAATTATACAAAGCCGGGCCAGAAAATAGAAACCTGAATTTTGCACAAATTCGGAATCTTTTCGAGGTGCTGTGAAAGCATGTATCTTGTTTTTCGCACGGGCAATGTGGCCTTTTGAACTTGTGTGTGCAATCAACTCCTTCTATAACTGAAATAATGTTAACAGGTGCGTAAAACACCACACAACCAAACACATGATTTGAAGTCTTATAAATATAATGAAGTCTTATAAATAATTCGGATCATAGGCGAATTTTTGACGTTTGGTTATATCATTGGATGAATAAGCCGGTGTAAGTATAAACATATTTACCGGTAGCGCTAGTAGGTTATTGTAATTTGATCCAGAAACGCCGTGATATAACTGAGACGGGTCTGATTATTTGGGGTCCCGATGCATCTGCATACAGTGAAGACTTAGGTGAGCATTTGTATTCTCACCCGAGTCTTAACCGTCAGCATGAATGTTATATATAACTATTTCGGACAAATAACTTCTAGTGTAACCACATTGTTTGTTTTTTAATTAATGTTAAAGTGTCATTAAGAACAACAATTGCTTGTCGCGACTCAACTGATATATCCTACTGTAAGTGGCGTAAAAGCAGTTCTGATTCAGGTGGTAACAATGTTGGGTAGTTGACTGGGCGATCGCTCTAGTCAGACATAAGTAAGTACATATTTCCTAGCTTAGTACTGTTGAAAACGGCTTACATTATTGTATAACCAACCAAGCTACATAGACGTAATAGATAATCCGTGTTATGGTGCACGAATTGTTTCATGTGATATGAACCGTCGTGATATAAGCCACGTCAAACAAAAATTGACCATGGGAGGTTTGGAAATTTAAGTAAATGATGATGAAAGATGAAAAACCCTTATTTTTGTGTTCGAGTTTTTGTCATATCGTTCTCCACCGAGCCCTGATAGCGACCTGGGCTGTGAGTTCGAACCCAGGCTTGGCCAGCATTCTAACCGACGTTTGAGAAGCGTAGATTGTCTTCCACCAAAGAGGAAAGTTGGCCAGTTGTAAAGAATGGTGTGTGGAGTACTGGTGTGAGAAAGCCAGGAAACACATTGGAGGTGACTTGGCCGCCGTGATATGACTGGATGTGTGTTGAAAACGACGTTAATCCACAATCAATCAATCAATCAATCATAAGCGTATTCAGATGCCTGTATTGAGGACAGGGAACGTCTTGACCAGACTTCACGGGTGCGCGGGCAATTGTGATATTCAATGATTGCAAAATGCCCAAATGTCCGATTTGATATATTGATATATATGTACATGCCAACAACTTAAACGTGTAGCATGGCCTTCCTCCTTGGCGCTCAGTGTTGCGGTGATACGCCTGATGCGGTTTCGGGATAAACACTACCGGTGGTACTGGTACTTTACTCAGAGAAATGTCGTAATGTAACTTAAATATTGTCGAAAGCGGTGCAAAACTCTATTCGTACAAATCGGTTTTCATGTGACGTGGTCTGTTATATTATAGAAAAATACCGATAAAATAAGATTGTGTATAGGTATAAAGACTCCCTCCGCTGACGACACAATTAAACAATTATCGGATATATAAATAAAGTATTTATCGGATTGGTTTTTTGTACAGTTAATGTTAACCATATATACATAGAGGAAATAACTGACTTTAAAGGCGAGTTATATAGGACTTTCATTTCAAAGTGGTTGCATTATAGAATCATTTCATAATTGATCGTATTTTAAAACTTTGGATCTTATGACTACTCTTTTTGTTTAATTGAATTCAAGCAGAATATAATAAACTAATATTCGAAAGTGAATGTGTTGACTTGTGCATCAAATCAAAATGGAGGTTGCCATGCGACAAGACGTTACGTTGAGAGAGGAGTACGTGTTGAAAATATGGGACGGTTATATCTACGACAATTTGGTGGAGTCTATCCCGTGTAAAGCGGCAATATACGATTACAAAGCAAGACGTCTGATCGTGGGCAGCCATGGATTTCATTTACTGAACTGTGAACTGGACAGTATCATAGAAGGGATGGAGTACCCAGACCTAGCATACAAGAACGGGATCACCGTTCAGGCACGAAAGTACGGCGTGAGAATGGCTGATGGGAAAAATGGGATTTACGCGAAAGACGGTGAGGACGGTTGTACCGTGTGCAAATCGGTCACGTTTCTGATTATAGGCGTCCATGACGCACGTGTCAACAGCGAAACGTGCAATATGGAAATTATGAAACTCGGGGATTACTTCCGGAAAATGGGAGTATGAGTTGGTGTCACGTTACTTTGATATAAACTCGATTGGTCCTGTTCACAAATGCATTTATATATATGAACCGTGCACTGCAAACTATAGTTCAATGATTCGTATCAATAGTTTGTTAACTAGCAATTTCAATTGTCTTGATATGATTGAAATACGTTGATAGAAAGAGATGTATTTGTTTGTGATGGCTAGCTTTTATGATGATGGCTAAGACTTGGAAAACTAAACAAAGGATGTACATGTAATTAAAAGAATAACTGTTCGCTAAGACTTTTCTAATACATTATCAAATAAAGGCAAAACGGCTTCTTTTCCACCAAGATGTAACTTTATTGTATTAAGTTCATATGGTTTCTCTAACACGTGCTCAAGATGGAAAAATATGTGCTAATTTTGTTTAAAAGATGACCATTTCTCAAGTGCGAACGCCATTTGACGCATTGCAGCAGACAACTCATGAAGACATTGCGACAATAGAGAAGTTACTCATAATTGACGTTTTTTTTTTCGTTTGCCAAAATGTTACCAACTCTTATCAATAGCGATGGCTTCGTTTATATAAACGGTGTTATATGTGTTTGCGTTGATGTTGACTGCTGCAGATTGGATATTAAGTCATTCTAGAGTTAATACCAAAAGTGTATTAATATATATGTCATATGTTAGTAGTATTGCTATAAACGCTTTGACTCTTTCTTGAATAACCAATTGTTAGCTGCGTGGGTATTCTGCCATGGATATAGATTCGATCTTTTGCTTTATGTTGAATACCCAATTACTTGCTGGATGGACATTCACATGTGGCAGTATATTGGCCGTTTAAATTTTGACTCTTTGTTGAATAATCAATTGATAGCTCAGTGGGTATTGGCCTGAGGCAGGTAGTTCGTCCTATAACTTAAGGTTCAATGTCTAACTACTAGCTGGCTGGATATTTGCATATAGCAGTATATTCGAGCTTTGACTCTTTGTTGAATAACCAATTGCTAGCTGTGTAGGTATTGGCCCGTGGCAGTTAGTTCGCCCTATAACTTAATGTTCAATGTCCAACAACTAGCTGGCTGGATATTCGCATATAGCAGTAGGTTTTGTTGAATAACCAATTGCTAGCTGTGTCGGCATTCGCGCATGGCTATAGCTCTGATAATATGGCGGACACCCAACTACTAGCTGGCTGTTTATTCGTTTTCTGGCAGTATATTGAATAACCAACTACCAATTACCAACTAACAGCTTACTTCACACACCTGCTTTCATTAGAGACAGTAGGTGTCTTCGGAGGTAAATTTCTTATCTCTCATACGCGAAGTGTTACTATTTATTTGTTAACACAAAAATATTTTTGTCAGAAATGGACGGTCTAAATAAAAGTATGAGTATTGAATATAGTTGAATACATTGGAGCAAAGGAAAAAATTGCTCAATATGAGCAATTTCTCCTTTTTCCACAATGTTTTCAAAAGTAGTTTGATGCATGGGGGTTCAGAAAACGTTTGTATGTGGGAAAGGGTTATATAACACACTACCTATTTGCGAGTGCAATGGTCTTGGGTAACACATTCAGGTGTCTACCATTATTTTTGTCTCGTTATCATTTATTTGTTCATTTATATTATTACAAAGTTTATTAAAAAGTACTCTCGAATATCTTAGATTAATAAAATGATACAACAGAAATGCTACACAGAACATTGATCATGTAATTCGTCCTTATATCGTACATTTGCAACGGACGTAATCATTTATCTTTAACCTTTATTCCTCTATTATTGAATATTATCAATATTTACGAATGCCGTAATGCAAGACTTTAAATAGAATTTGTGAATAAAGAAGACAGCGCACCTTGCATATTCGTTCAGCCTAGTCTTGGTGTACATCTTGGGCAGCTATGGATTTCATTTGCTAGACTGTGAAATGAACAGTATCATAGTAGGGATGGAGTATCCAGATCTTGCGTACAGGAACGGGATCACCGTTCAGTCACGAAAGTACGGCGTGCGAATGGACAAATGGGATTTACGCGAAAGACGTCGAGGACGGATGTACCGTGTGCAAACGTCTTGGTACACGTGTATCAATAGGTAGCAACTACAACTCAATTTTTATATTAGAATGTTTTAGAAATTCAAATTGATGACAGTGGTTAGTATACAGAATGATAAGGATTGATAAATGACAGGAGATTGTTTCTGTATTTGATAAATGATAATATAACAAGGCTCATATCTTTTGATTAATGACTTCAGCCACTTCCCTCACAGACAACGTACATAAAACATTGAAAAGAAAAACCTCTTACTACGAGAACTTTGTATCAGATTTATTTATACTTACGCTCGTCAAAAGTTCATTATTTTGGGGTTCACATTGGTTAAAAAAAGTACTGAAGAGCCCAACATTATCATGTCAGGTAATTGATCAACCGATGCAGACGTCGTCTTAAAACATTGTGGAAAAGGAACAAATTACCCAGAATGAACACTTTCTTAAATCTCTCAATTGTTTAACCTTCGCATCAAAATGATGGTGACTACTTTCCGGGAGTTTGAGTTTCTCTCCATGTTGTATAAGGTAATTGGTTCTGTTCATACCGCGACCTAGCCGAACACAATATCATATAGCCTCTCGATAACAACACATCTAAACTACATATTGGCAAACAATATGGAACCTCTCTATAAGTGAAAGTATCGTTATGGAATAGTTGATTGATTATTTTAACGCCATTTTCAACTATTTTATCTCATGGCGTCCAGTTCCCCTACCAATGTGTTGCCTGATTTTCTTAAACCAGTTCTTCACTCAACAGTTGTTCCAAGCAACTGGCTGTTTATTCCCATAGATTGTTAGCCCATTGGTGGAAGAAGAAGAACGCTCATGTCAAACTTAGGAAAGTATGTTGGTCAAACTCACTATCCCCTGATTGAGATGTATTAAATTCCCATTGCATGTGGAAACAATCTAACAATTGTGGCCGCGTGGCCTAATGGATAAGGCGTCTGACTTCGAATCAGAAGATTGCGAGTTCGAGTCTCGTCGTGGTCGAATACTTTTATGCTCGCCAAATAGTTAACTCCTTACGGCGAGAAATACAAATCCTTCAAAACGAAACATTTCCATGGTAAGCAGCCATTGTTTATATAAGAAAAGAAATGGAATTATTTTCTGACACTCAATTTGTGTGTTGAAGATTTTACTTTTTGTTGTTATCCAAAACGCTTAATAAGACGAGAACAAACGTTAGTACCATCTGTAAACAAATGGGTAAATCAAACCAGGTCACATAGATTTCGACATTCAGATGATTTCAAACTCATTGTAATTGCATCAAATGAGCCTTTCAGTGGGAAAGGCTACCAGTTGGCATTGTTTTAGGTTTAGATCAGCATGCTTATTGGATCCGTTTAATCAGAATCTACGTGAATTGACAGAAGCATCTAACAAAACCGTACAACACATACTGTTAACAATGAATGCTGATCCGCATGTACACTGTTCACAACAAAATATACTAGTACCTTTTCCAATAGACGGGCTCTCGGGGTAGATGTACGACCAGGTCGCGAACAAGGCAGATCTTTATCAAATAAAACTACTGCAAGCGAAAGGTTGATCTGAATCCTCGCTGGCCATGTAGTCCCTAAGGTCGGTTTTCACGTGACGAGACCCAATAATCTCATATGTAGTTTACGGTGGTATGACATATATTGTATATTTTAATGAGACCTTGTTTAGACCGTCAGTTTGTAGATCGGAAGATATGGACATAATACAACGTTGTCAATTAATCTAATCCGTTATTGTAAAGAGAATTGTAGTTACACATAGGTTTTATGCTTGTTCGAAAAAATAAGCACAGTCTCGGGGGTGTAGTGGTTAGAGCGTGCGCCTCGAGCAGGGGATCCGGCCGACACATTCCGTCTAAGGGGGGATAGATAGAGTAGTGATTCCTGAAACAGAAAATCCACAAAAGGCGAAAAGTGTATATTCGGGTACGCCTGTGTGGCATGCTTCGGCTGATCTGGGTCGATACTTTACGCAGAGTCCACAATGTTGATTTTTTCACGAGACGGCCTACACATTGATTATTGCCAAACTACGCCCCGACATAGGTTTTATGCTTGTTCGAACAAATAAGCACAGTCTCGGGGGTGTAGTGGTTAGAACGTCCCCCTCGAGAGTCGGGGTATAGTCTTCGATCCCCGGTCGGGTCATGCCGAAGACTTTTAAAATGGTAGAAGTTGCTACTCTCATCATTACGACTGGTGCGCTGGTTTCGGGATAAGCTTACAAGTCTCGAGATGGCCCTAAATCAATAACCTCAGTGATGGTATAGTTACGGCAGCTCTAAATGGATACACACGAAAAAAAAATTATCTCGTGCGCACGAGATACTATCGCGCACGAGATAAAAAATAATTCGTATGTAATTTATAAAAAATGTGTGTGTCCCTTTAGAGCTGCCGTATAAAGTAGCAAATGTGTATCTAACAATGTCAGGTAAAATTTGATAAATACTGGGAAATTAATTAAATGGAGTAAACAAAACAGGATATAAGAAAACTGAAAAGAACATTTTGATTAAAGGCAGCCTTGCTATGGAAAGACAACATTACCAAGTAATAATATCAAAAAGGTTGATAACTGGCAAGCAGATTCTGAGGAGAGGAAATGCAAAGTACTGTAGGTCGAAGCCTTATCCAGCTGTTAATCAGACTATCTTTGGTTATTCATTAAACACCATTACAGTGAGTAAAGCCTCTGGCGCACAATTTGATCTGAGCCTTCTCTGGTCGCATATAACAAATTTGTTTAAATGGTATGTTACGCCCCTTTCAACATTGTTTCAATTGTATCACGGCGTTTTCAATGTTAATAGCATTACTAGTCATAGCGCTTTCCCTTCAATCAAACGCGCCAAGGAGGGAAGCCATTTCTACCAATTTTAAACAATTTGGTATGACGCGCTTATGACACAAGACGAGCGGTGTTTTTCATGTCGTGGATAATTGTGTATTGTGTGATTTATCATTCATAGCACGAAACCCGATTGAACGAAAATACCAATAACACTTGTCTAGACATACGGATTACGTCACAGGAAAACCCGATTTTCGGAGAGTTTGTAATTATTGACAATTGCTATCAACTTCGTCTTATGACAACCACGGTTGTTGACTACGCTATGCTTCAACATCTAGATCCACGGTTGTTGACTGCGCTATGCTCCAACATCTAGATCCACGGTTGTTGACTACGCTATGCTCCAACATCTAGATCCACGGTTGTTGACTACGCTATGCTCCAACATCTAGATCCACGGTTGTTGACTACACTATGCTCCAACATCTAGATCCACGGTTGTTGACTACACTATTCTCCAACATCTAGATCCACGGTTGTTGACTACGCTATGCTCCAACATCTAGATCCACGGTTGTTGACTACGCTATGCTCCAAAATCTAGATCCACGGTTGTTGACTAAGCTATGCTCCAACATCTAGATCCACGGTTGTTGACTACGCTATGCTCCAACATCTAGATCCACGGTTGTTGACTAAGCTATGCTCCAACATCTTGATCAACGGTTGTTGACTACACTATTCTCCAACATCTAGATCCACGGTTGTTGACTACACTAGGCTCCAACATCTAGATCCACGGTTGTTGACTACACTTTCCTCCAACATCTAGATACACGGTTGTTGACTACACTATGCTTCAACATCTAGATCCACGGTTGTTGACTATGCTATGCTCCAGCATCTAGATCCACGTACGGTTGTTGACTACGCTATGCTCCAACATCTAGATCCACGATTGTTGACGACGCTATGCTCCAACATCTTGATCCACGTACGGTTGTTGACTACGCTATGCTCCAACATCTAGATCCATGTACGGTTCTTGACTACGCTATGCTCCAACATCTAGATCCACGTACGGTTGTTGACTATGCTATGCTCCAACATCTAGATCCACGTACTGTTGTTGACTACGCTGTGCTCCAACATCTAGATCCACGGTTGTTTACTACGCTATACTCCACTGTTGTTGACTACGCTATGCTCCAACAACTAGATCCGTGGTGGTTGACTACGCTTTACTCCACTGTTGTTGACTACGCTATGATCCAACATCTAGATCAACGTACGGTTGTTGACTACTATATGCTACAACATCTAGATCCACGGTTAATGACTACGCTATGCTCCAACATATAGATCCACGGTTGTTGACTACGCTATGCTCCAACATCTAGATCCACGGTTGTTGACTACGCTATGCTACAACATCTAGATCCACGGTTGTTGACTAAGCTATGCTCCAACATCTAGATCCACGGTTGTTGACTAAGCTATGCTCCAACATCTAGATCCACGGTTGTTGACTACACTATGCTCCAAAATCTAGATCCACGGTTGTTGACTACACTATGCTCCAACATCTAGATCCACGGTTGTTGACTAAGCTATGCTCCAACATCTAGATCCACGGTTGTTGACTAAGCTATGCTCCAACATCTAGATCCACGGTTGTTGACTACGCTATGCTCCAACATCTAGATCCACGGTTGTTGACTACATTATTCTCCAACATCTAGATCCACGGTTGTTGACTACGCTATGCTCCAACATCTAGATCCACGGTTGTTGACTACGCTATGCTCCAACATCTAGATGCTGGAGCATAGCGTAGTCAACAACCATTCGTGGGTGTCAGACGATGTATCAACTCACGACACAGTGGACTCACTATAACTCGAACATCTGATAATTCGAACCATCGTTTAACTCGAAGCAACTCCTTAAATTTATATATCTTTAGAATACAGCGTAGCAGCAGTTCTTATTGCTCAGACGAATACACATAACTGCTGCTGGGCTGTTTTCTTGATATTATTTGATCACTGGCTTGCTTTTCATTATATACATTTCAGTACAAATGAATAAAGAATCTAAAAATATATAATTTGATAAACTCTTTCGCTGCTATAGACATTTAACCATTTTCCTCGTACTATAATTCTGCAGCAGACGACATATTTTGTCAAAAAATAGAAAATCTCTTTAATTGAATGAATAACATATGACAAAAAGTGGTAAACATTGTGGCAAAAGGAGAGATTTCTCGTTTAGAGCAATTTCTTCTTTTGTCACTATGTTTTCAAAAAGCCGTCTGCTGCAGAGGCGTCTGAAAGCGTCTATATGAGGGAAAGTGTTAAAGGCTTGTGTAAACATTAAATATTTTACAATGTTTGCCACGTATACATTCAATTTTACACAATTTCCTGTCGAAAATCTTTGTATCCGTGGTCAACGCTTTACCCCCATGGGAGCGATGTTGAACCTCTTGCGGGCTATTCCAGTACAGGTTGAGTATTCCGGGAGCAAGCATCGAGAGTGACTAAGGAAATATGCTTTAAAAGTATCATGATGAAAAGAAACAAGGTTAAACTTAACTCTTTCAGCGCCAAAGGCAATATTGAGGATTTTGCAAACAATACTGATTCAGGTGAGTCAGCTCGTAACGAGCTGTCTCACCTGAAATCAGCATTGTTTGCCTTCTAGTTATCAAATAAGTCCGAAATTGTATTATATTAAAATGGAGACGCCCGATTTTGAATATATTGAAGAGTCTACTGATATCTGATAGCGTTAACATAACCCCTTTTCGACTGACACGACAACTTCGTTTCACTTATAGAATGGATTTAACGTCAAGAGAGTTGTTCGCAGTGTTCAAGTATACTTTTCACCTAAATAATCAATGGCCAACAACGCTTACAATAACAGCTTACGCGATCACGTTTTCTCATTGATTATGATATCCTGTTGATTAGCAAAAACCATGATTAATTGTAAATTTGCACCGTGTACCTTGTAAAAAACAGTTAATGTCCGGAACAACCAATACAAATGCAGATTCACAAGATTATAAGCTGTGTTCTAACATGTTGTCGTTGTAAATATAAAACCAGATCAAAGTGTGGCCATATTTAGTTGTTTTGCCGTTACATTTAGTAAATGACGAATCGGCGAAACCTAGTATTGATCAAGAACAAGTGTTCGAAGGTACACAGGTGTCGCCTGTCAATATAACAGTAAGTGAAATCGTGGCGCATAGACGGACGGACGGACACAAGACGGGAAATGGATCCTTACAAGACGGACGACACAGCAATGCTTATCCAGAATCTAGAGTTGTAACCTTTATCTATTCGCGTTTTTAAACCTTTCCCACATTAAGACGCATGTTGACGCATCTGCAGCAAGACCTTTTAAAACATTATAGTAAATGGAATGGAGAAAACTTTCAAAATCATCTGCTGTAGATTTCTTTTATGTTGGAAAGGGTTTAACAATATTTACGTACGCTGCAGTGTAAGATAATTACACATTTGACAATTAAGATCGAGATCAGCTTGCATATTTTCGCAATCTGATCTTTGTCTACATTGTTCGTTACTGACTTGTCAACAGGCAGCAAAGACTACTTCAAATGTTAGTAAGATGGTGTGCAAAGTTCATGCAGACGATACAAGTCGCCTGTATACAACAGGATAAGGGTTAAAACCTAGAGATCTTTAGAAGTAAACTTATGAAACACGTAAAAACGTTAAAGGAACCGATTAAGCCTCAAGATCAGAATGCATTTCCATAGAGTCAGATTATGTCTTTTTTTTTACTCCATTGCCATTGAAACATTCATAAAGTCCTACTGGAATGGCTATGACCATAGACATGTCATCCGGATATGCACTTATTCTTACCTCACCGAATTATGTAAGTGTTTGTGTAGCGTGGTTCGTGCAGATTATTTGAAGTTTAAAGCCGTTTTCAAGCATTTTTCAATTATATTACGGTGGCCAGGTTACCTAATAATGTGTTGCCTGGCCTAACGCTAGTCAGAACGTAGAAACCAGGGTTCGAGTCATACCATAGACTTAATAAATGGTACAAGTTGCTTCTGTTCTCTGCGTTGAGGGTTCCGAGAATATCATTATGACCGTAATATCGGTGTCAGGAAGAATAAGTCAGACTGTACTGATCGTTTACACAGGAATCGCAGTGAAGTAACTGAAATACTATTTATTGTAGACGGCGTAAAATTCGATAAACTAACGATCAAAGGATTGATAGCCCTCGTCGCTACAGGTTCATATTGTGGACTCTGCGTAAAGTATCGACCCGGATCAGCCTGATCAGTCCGCGCCTTCAGTGGATTTACTGTTTCAGGAATCATTACTCTATACCTTAATCCCCCGGAGACGAAATGTGTCGGCCCGGATTAGCCTACGCGGACTGCACATATTGATCTGGATTGATACATTACGCAGAGTTCATAATGTTGGTTTTGTTGTGGAACAGCTTATAATACAAAGGTATGTCGAGAAATGAAAATGTATGATGCCTTCTCTGAATGTTCGAACGTTATCCCCCTTTTCAGATGCACTTGCAGATAGTCTTTGGCGCATATGCTGCAAACTGCTTTTTTAAACATTGTGACAAAACGAGATATTGTTCATAATGAGCTATTTATCGTTGTGCTAATCATTCTCCAATCATTATACCTTTATTCAGAGAGATTTCCCATAGTTTTTTGTTTTGAATTTTTCATAGTTTTCCGAGACATCTAAGATCTTTGCAATGTTGAGGTATGTCGGAACTGATAGGATAAACTGAAACATGTGATGTCTGACGTGCATAACGTTGACATGACTTATGTTTGGATGGTGCCTTACATATTTATCAAATTCCCACATACAACACATCTGCCAAAGACGACTTTGTAAACAACTAGACAAAAATATGAACAATAGGGCAATGATGGCCCTAGATCGCTCATCTGAATTAAACAGTGTGATTTCTAATGCAAAACACATCAAGACAGTTAATCTGACAAAGATTCAAAATGCAACCTCCAGTGTTAACAAGATTTTCCTTCATTTGGCCTAGTGACCTATTTATTTTTTTTACCTGATATGACCCATATTCGAAAATGGAAAAGACAAACATTCTGGCAAGGTTTCACTTTGCACAAAGCGACCTCCGGAATTGTAACAATATTTTCCTTCAATTTGACATAGTGACCTAGTATTTAACCCAATATGACCAATATTCGAACTGGCCTAGATATCATTAAAATAAACATTCTGACAAAATTGTTAACAAGATTTTCCTTCAATTTGGCCTAGTGACCTCATTTTTGAACAGACATGACCATAATTCAAACTTGGCCTACATATCATCAAAACAAACATTCCGATAAAGTTTCAACATTCTCAAGTTAAAAATGCAGCCTCTAGTGTTAACAAGATTTTCCTTCAATTTGGCCTAGTGACCGAGTATCTGACCCAATATGACCCATATTCGGACTTGACCTAGATAGTATTAAGACAAACATTCTGACAAAAACATTCCAACTGCTGAAACAAAAATTGCGGCCTCTAGTGTCAACCAGCTTTTCCTTCAATTTGACGTAGTGACCTACTTTTTAACCCGATATAACCCATATTCGAACTTGACCTACATATTATCAAGACAAACATTCTGATTTAGTTTCAACATGCTCAAATTAAAAATGTGGTATCTAGAGTGTTAACAAGATTTCACTTCAATGTGACCTAGTGACCTAGTTGTTGACCTCATATGTGCCAGTTTAGAACTTGTCCAAGATTTGATGGAGTTGAATGTTCTAATAAAATGTAGCCTGTAGAGTGTCAACAAGGCAATTGATGACGACGCACGACGGACGACAGGCGACGGTCGGACGCCGGACAAAATGTGATTACATTAGCTCACATTGAGCACTTTGTGCACAGGTGAGCTAAAAGTGTTTATAAATGAAAGTTATTGAATAGAATTGGAAACATTTCAGGGCAAAGCGAAAATGCTCGTTATGAACAACTTCTACTGTTCCCACAACGTTTCACGAGTAGTCTGCAGCAGACACGCCTGTCTCAGTTTCTCAGAAAGAATAAACTTCACTTGTCCCGTCCCGACCAGCATGTAACGACCATGGTCTAGACCACGTTTTAACGCGTTGCGGTTCAAATGAATTTAACACTAGATTTATTTCATAAACTGATATGAAAACATATCGATTATCGATTTGTATGGTTCTCTAGATCTTGTCATCATATTTTCACCTCGGTCGATTGGTATTATTGACCAGATCCTGACCGATGTGCACAGTATGTACATTCCCACCTGCAGCAAGCAGCATACTTTTAAAATTATTGTAACAAAAGGGTAAATTGCTCATGGAGGGAAATTTCTCTTTTTGTAAGAGACAAACTTCATTCAATAGTCAAACTTGAATTTATGCAAGTCTAAATGTTTTCAATATATTTAAATGTAGTAGATTTTTCAAATGTCTGAAAGGGTCAAGATGATGTACGCGAATTTTCATCAAATTGTGTGATTTGTTTCATACATAAAGGAGGGATATGACGCTCAATTCAAATTTCATGAAATACAAGAACGTCGTTTTAAAATATGAACGAAGCTTTAGCGTAATGATAGCAGCTGCAAAAGGGTCAACATGGATACTTCTTTCACAAATATCTTGAAACATTTCAGTATACAGCCTGTTTTACCTGTGCATCTACACTGTTAGCTAATATCTAAGCTTGGTTTCCGAAGAAAGGCGCTCATAAATCATTCTACATCGGTCAGGAAGAGAACAGAGTAGATTATGTACATTTTGTATTTGAGCCGTCCCGCGTGAAAACCAACATGATTCCTGAAATAGAAAATCAACAGGAGGCGAAAAAGTTTCTGTCCGGGTTAGCCTGCGCGGCATGCTTAGGCTGATCCAGGTCGATACTTAACGCAGTCCACAATGTTGGTTTTCTCGCGGAACGGCTCATATCAATATATCTGCGTAATGTATCGACCAGATCAGCCTGCGCTGTCCGCGCAGACTGATCCGGCCGACACATTCCGTCTAAGGGGGGGATAGATAGAGTAGTGATTCCTGAATGAGAAAATCCACATGAGGCAAAAAGGTGTATGTCTGGATTAGCCTGATCCGGATCGATACTTAACGCAGTCCACCACAATGTTGGTTTTCTCGCGGGACGACTCATTTAGACATGTCAGGACCAGGTAAATATTGTGGAGTAATATGGGTTGGGTTTTCAGATTTACATCACATCGGTGGGCGTTAATTCTTAGTGTATTGAACGACATTTTAGCCCATGAAGAACGTAGGTTGATGCGGCATCAGGGGGGGGGGGTTCTAGTTTAGGTGGCCATCTTGGGCAGCGGAGCATAACGTCATGAACTAGAACGGCATTATTGTGAAATTTATTTGAAACTGGGTTAGGGGATGAGATGTTATTTAAATATGTTTCTATTTTGAGCTTTGGTGGCCATCTTGGGCAGCGGAGCATAACGTCATGAACTAGAACGGCATTATTGTGAAATTTATTTGAAACTGGGTTAGGGGATGAGATGTTATTTAAATATGTTTCTATTTTGAGCTTTGGTGGCCATCTTTTTCAGTGGAGCGTACCGATTTGAACAGTGTTTGATAGAGGGTCACAAAATAAACATTTATGAGTGTTAATTTGAATTTGAAATTGAAATCCAACAGTCGACGTCAAACCAAACGAGCTTACCTAAACCAAGATTTTCTCAAGCTAAAATGTGAATAATCCTCGGTAATCTAAATCATAATAGATTTACAACAGACAACGACTGTCATTGTTTGTCAATTCAGTGCCGGTAACGATGCGGGCTGTCAATCCAGGGGTTGCGAGTTCGAATCCCAGCTCGGCCAACATTCTTTCCGACGTTTGGCAAAAGTCACTGTGACAAGCGTCATTCGTCTTACACAAATGGGCTAACAGTCTATGTGGAAAAGCAGCCAGTTACTTGGAAAGAATGTTGTGTGGTTTACTGGTGTGAGAAAGCTAAGAAACTCATGAGTAGGTGATTTGGCCGCGGTGATATGACTGGAAAATTGTTGAAACGACGTTAAGCCCCAAATAATCAATCACTAGCTGCATTGAGAGCGGGGTTAAAGAAAAAGTAAACATACTATCGGAAAGTACAGAAGAGAGCTCTAGCTATGGGGAGTTTTTCATGTTCTGAAATCCTTATTTGACACTAAAACCTATGTTGTTGGTACTCAAAGTATTGTCTCACTTGAGTACCCATAACATAGGGTTTGGTTGATTAGTTTTTGAGATATTGTAAAAAAAATACCAGTTTACTTCTCCTATCTAGTCCTATGAAGAAAGAACATTGCCATTATATCATTAGATCCTATTTATTCTACAATCTCAATAAAACACATTGAATAATGTAGAACACAACAAATACACAAACTAGCTATCACCGTCTTACCCCTTTCCCACATACAAATACATTTGCATGCCTCTGTAGCAGATTTTTGAAACCACTGTGGCTAAATGAGAAATTAATTACAGTGAGCAATTCTTTTGATTTGCCACAATGTTTTCAATTTTATTCTATACATTAAACATACATTAACAGATGTTTTTCATAGTTTTTCCCAGATATGTTTATAGTCGCCTACTGCATAACTATATGTGGGAAAAGGTAAAACTCAATACAAGAGAGATTGAAGAGCATGTGACACCTGCCAATATTCAATTCATAAATGTAAGCCAAAGCATGACAGACAGATAGACGCAAAAACGACAGAGAAGTCATTCTTAAGTGCCACCCTAACAAAGCATGAGACAAAACAAGAAGGTCAATATGGACCTAAATCGTTCATCTGAGAGTAACTATGTAAATGTGTAATTACTTATGCTGGATGGTGTGTGATCATAATAGTTCAACCCCAAACTTCATGATCAGGTTAGCTTAAATATACGTATACAAACATGCACACTAGTCTATATAAATTCAATTTTAAATAAATATGGTTAAGCACTTTTTTAATGCATTTTATGTAGTTTGCATACAGTTTTTAACAATACTCAAGACAGATACCATATGTGCTTTTCAAAAGAAATAAAAACCAACTAGGAGCATACTAGTGCCAATTAAGCCCTGTCCCACATACAGCAAATCTTCAACAGATAGCTTTTGAAAACAACTCTCATTTAATAATTTTGCATACATTTATACAGATTTTTCGGTATTTTCACCCAGCTGTTTGTCTGATGAAAATGTGTTGCATGCGGAAAAGAGTTAAATGTCAAATCTGTTCGGCGTGCTGCTGCATATTAAATACAGGCATTATCTCCAGTATATTGCTGCCAGATTTTGAACCTGCATGCTCACACCATGTTACCTATATGAGAAGAACAGTCCACAACATGTGTAGAGTCACTCATCATTATAGCACAATTATCCATGCTTTTGTGAGACATTTACATCTGCAAAGGCTAACCCGAGTTAACTAAGATCACATCACCTTATACGTTTCTTGTGATTAAATTCTTTAAAGCTTTACCACATACAACAAATCTGCAGCAGATGACATAAACAAGAGACCCATGATAGCCTATGCTCTACTGGTATGGTTCTTTGGTCATTTTCAATCCAGAGCATGTATGTTTAGTGAAGATTGGATAGTAAATTGAGGCTCTATTATGATGACAAGCTGTATTATAGCAATTTTGACAATTTTAAGAGCCATAATCCAGTCTTGCATGGGCACATCTGCCTAGTTTTCGAAAGGAACAGAGCTCTCATCAATATTTAACTACTATCTAAGTTTGGTGAAGATCAGATAGTAAATGGAGCCTCTATTGTGTTCACAAGCTCTATTATAGCAATTTTGACAATTTCAAGGGCCATAATCCAGTCTTGCATAGGTGGATCTGGCTGGTTTGTTAAAGGAACCAAGCTCTCTGGTTTGTTAAAGGAACCAAGCTCTCATCAATATTTAACTACTATCTGAGTTTGGTGAAGATCGGATAGTAAATGGAGGCTTTATTGTGTTCAAAAGTTTTATTATAGCAATTTTGACAATTTCAAGGGCCATCATCCAGTCATGCAAGGGCACATCTGGCTGGTTTTCGAAAGGAACTCAGCTCTCATCAATATTTAACTACTATCTGAGTTTGGTGAAGATCAGATGGTAAATGGAGCCTCTATTGAGTTTGCAAGCTCAATTGTAGCAATTTTGACAATTTCAAGGTACATAATCCAGTCTTGCATGGGCAGATCTGTCTGGTTTGCGAAAGGAACCAAGCTCTCATGGATATTTAACTACTTTCTGAGTTTGGTGAAGATCAGATAGTAAATGGAGACTCGATTGGGTTCACAAGCTCAATTATAGCAATTTTGACAATTTCAAGAGCCATAATGCAGTCTTGCATGGGCGGATCTGTCTGGTTTGCGAATGGAACCGAGCTCTCATGGATATCTAACTACTGTATAAGTTTGATTGAGATAAAATGAAGATTTTATCGCGTTCACAAGTAATTGTTTACAATTGCCCGGACAACGGACACAACGCCATGGCATAAGCTCTTCTGGCCTTTGGCCAGTAGAGCTAAAAATAATCCAGACAAAAATATGAACAATCTCTATAAATTAAAGCATTATTATTGAAAACAATGTTCTTAAAGTAATCTGCTGAATATACATCAAAAAATAGTTCTGCAAGGCTTGAAGCAAAGCAAGAGTATTGTTACCTCTCATAACGGCACCTCTATAGAAGAGGCAAAGTCTCTTTTGAGCAACGGTTAAATTTTTCTGGCATCTGACAAAAAGTAATATGAAAATATGAAAAAAGGAATTCACCTATTAAGAATGTGGTTCGGAAACATTGTGGGAAATGTAGAAATGATTAATTTTTCCTTTTTCTACAATGCTTTCCATACTGTCAATATTGACCCTTTCATACATACAAGAAATCTGCAGCAGACAACTTTGAAAGCCTCTAGGCAAAACTATGGAAAACCTCTATAAATGACGTTTAATTATTGAAAAAAGCTGAAAACATTGTGGTAAAAGGAGAAATTTTGAGCAATTTCACCTTTTGTCACAATGTTTTTAAAAAAAGTTGTTTGTTGCAGAGGCATCAGAAAGCGTCTGTATGTAGGAAAAGTTTAACCTCTATAGAGAGTCGCCTCCACTAGAGGTCAGTCATGAGAGGTTGTACTGAAACAAAAATCCATACACACATGTATCTTTTCTTATCAGTAAGCAATACTTTAATACTTTATTTTTTGGCACAATGTAAAGAGTATATGTTTCTTAACCCTTCTGTCACTAGAAATCACATCTCTAAATAATTAAATAAGTTAGTTATGCTCAATTATCTACACATTAGACTGGTACATGGTGACTACTAACAATGGCTATATTGTGAGTAGTTCGGGTGCAAGTCTACCTTATGATACGATACATTAAACTAAAAGTGGAAAACATTGTGGCAAAAGGAGAAATTGCACGTTTTGTGCAATTTCTTCTTTTGTCACTATGCTTTCAAAAAGCCGTCTGCTGTAGAGGCATCAGAAAGCGTTTATATGAGGGAAAGGGTTAAGGAACATTTAAGACAGTACATGTAAGTTAACCCTTTCCCACATACAACGAATCTGCAACAGACAAATTTTATATCATCTTGACAAAAATATGGAAAATCTCTATCGGGGAAAGTATACTCATTGAAAACAGTTGAAAATATTGTGATAAAATACTAATTTCAACAACTTCCCATTTTGCCATAAGGTTTTCAAAAATCTGTCAAAATTCATCTAAGTGGGAAAGGGTTTACAATACACAAGAATTGTACTGTAAGTCTATCAAAGAGAGAATTAAAAATCTCAAAAATCAACTAAAAAACATATGTAAGTAAATATAAATCACTTCATTAAAACAGGTGTATAATCACACATCCAATGTGGAAACAATATCTGTAGTTTTGATCATATATCATTGATCTAGATTTCAATATGTCCAACTGTTCTGATCTACTGCTCACCCAGTATCAGATCAACAGGACTTTGTACAGCATCTTTAACCCTTTCCCACATACAATATAACTGCAGCAGACGAGTTAAAAATCTTTTTGTAAAAGAATATGAGAAATCTCTGCAAATGCAAGTTTTAATAGATGGTTATTTTTGTCACAAAAACATATGTCTCCCCCATTGCATTTGTCAATGATTGTAATTACGACCATGACCTTGAACCAAAGTGGTTGTAACATGTGCTCTGCACATCGTCTCAGTATGGTGAACATTTGTGGCGAGTTATGTCAAAATCCTTCAGGGGGTTCAACAGTTATGGAGCGGACTAAATTTGTGATAGACAGACAGACAGGCAGTCAGAACAAAAGCAATATGTCTCCCCATTACATGGGGTTAGACTTACTTATCAAATAGAGTTGGAAACATTGTTGCAAAAGGAGAAATAGCTCATTATGAGCAATTTCTCCCTTTGCTACAATGTTTTCAAAAGTCTTCTGATGTATATGTTTCAAAGGGATCTGCAAGTGGGAACTGGTTTACAGACACACACACAATCCTAATGGACACCGGTGTTTGGAAGTTGATCTCTTTATCATTATATTTCTGGTATAGAATCAATATGACAATATTTCTTTTCCCCCCACATATTTCAGCAATTTCTTTTTAAGAAAATGTTCAATCAGATCTTTAACTTTTCCATCACCCAGCAAACGCATTTTGATGCATCAGCTGTAGCAACTTAAGAAAACATTGAGGAAAAAAGAGAGGTTGCTCATATTGACTTTGAAAACATCTTAACCCTCTTCCTCATATAGACGCTTTTTGACGCCTCTGCAGGAGACGGCTTTTTGAAAACATAGTGACAAAAGAAGAAATTGCTCAAAACGAGCAATTTCTCCTTTTGACACAATGTTTTCCACTTTTAGTCCATTCAATTATAGAGATTTTCCATTTTTTGACAAAATATGTTCAAAGCCGTCTGCTGCAGAATTGTCGTATGAGGGAAAGGGTTATATAAACATGGACAGTCTCTAAAAAGGAGGTATAATTATTAAATAGTGTTGAAAACATTGCAGCTTAAGGAAAAACTGCTCATCATAAGCAACTTCTCCTATTGCCTTAGAGATTTCAAAAGTTAGCTGATGCAGATGCTTCAAAATGCGTCTACATAAGGGGAAGGGTTTGAGTTGCTTTTAAGATCTTACACACATATAGAGTATCCCAGTCAAAGAACCATATATGCCAACCTTCCAGTAGATGGCTCTTCCTTGTTCAGTGGCAAGTAACATGGTTAAACAGGATCCAAAGAAAAGAAACGCTGGAAGCGTTGATTTTTTAGAGATATGTAATGTATCAGAGTGTCCAGGAAAGTGTCCACACTGGTTCCCGTCTTTTGAGTAAAAATGAGACAGCAATCTGAAAATAGCACCATACAATAAAACAAAATGAAATATTCAAATAAACAGAGCAAATAATCAATATGCTCAAATTATATAAGAAAGACAGAAGCAATGCAGTATTACTCAAGATGTCAAGCCTTATCCCTTTCCCAAATACAACAAATCTGCAACAGACAACTTTGAAATCATCTTGGCGAAAATATGGAAAATCTTTTTAAATCAAAGTGTTATTAATGAAAAGAGTTGAAAACATTGTGGCAAAAGGATAAATTGCTTGTTTTAAGCAATTTCTTCTTTGTCACTATATTTTCAAATGTAATCTGCTGAAAAAGCGTCAAAAAGCGTCTTTATGTGGGAAAAGGCTAATCTAAGTGTTACCTGTCTTTATGCTGATATCTGGAATAAAGCCACTGCTTCAACTTTGGTTCCTCTTTTGGCACATCTGTTAAGGGGATTCTTTCAAAATGTACATGGATTTCAGGTGAAGCTCCGTTTAAAAACTCTGAAAGTTTAAAAAAAAAACAATAAACTAAATTACAGAACATGTATTATGTATAATCTATGCATCTGAAATAAAAATGTATCAGTATGAACAAAGTTAAATGTCAAAAGGACCTTAACATTGAACTAAAATTACCTAATTTAAAACAAATTAAATGTGAAGTCACTAAAAGAATACAAAAGAATTGTAACTAGCTTATTTTGAAATAAAACTAGAACTATCACTGAAGATGATAAATACCCCCTAAACAGCACCTTGACCTACACCATAACTTAACTAGAAATATCACTGAAGGTGATGAATACCCCCAGCTGGTGCCTGACAATATACATATGTATGAGAAATTCAAGGGGCCATAACTCATTTAAAAATAATTCCAGTGCAACACGCCGACGATATGCACAACTAGGCTTGGTATCAAACATTCTTGTTAAATTATATTGAATTCTGACCAAGGGTTGCTGAGAAATAGTGTTCACAAGAAATGTCGACAATATACATATGTATGAGAAATTCAAGGGGCCATAACTCATTTAAAAATAATTCCAGTGCAACACGCCGACAATATGCACAAGGCTTGGTATCAATCATTCTTGTGAAGTTATATTGAATTCTGATCAAGGGTTGCTGAGAAATAGTGTTCACAAGAAATGTCCACAGACCAACAAGCGTGACTCCTATATAGCCCCCATATACTATGTATCTGGGGATATAATAAGTAAAAGGGCCATAATTCTGTTAAAAAATATGCAATTGTAACCCCTTTAGGATATGCACATCTCCTCTTGGTATAAAAGCTTCATGTAAAATTGAATTCCACCCAGTGGTTTGTAAGAAATAGGCCGGACAAAATATGGCTTCCGACCGACAGACAGACAGACAGCCCGACACAGTGACTCCTATATACCCCCTTTTCTTCGAAGGGGGTATAATTAAGTCAATCCTTTTGATACTTGATTTCCCTGCATACAACATATCTACAGTAGATAACATGGAAAATGTCTGTTTATGAAAATACCTATATAATAATTAAATAGAGCTGAAACCAGCATTAGCCCCAAAGCAGTTTCAGAAGTTGGCAGATTCAGATCTTACCCAACATTCCCGGAGATGTGAGTCTGTCTCCAGTCGTTGTGTCTCTAGTGTTACTGTACGCCACTGTTACATCATACACTGCTGTTACATGATCTTGTAACTGATTTATACTCATCTGTAACCCTTTTGACTTTGGCATTAAGACATGATGCAACTCTTCCAAACCTAAATGTATAACAAACATTGCAGCAGTTCAAAGAAATCATGTACCCGAAATATAAATCTCTGTGAGTTTGGCGCAAGTGCTTAGAAATAAATCTGAGTGCAAATTGAGTCCCTTAATCAGTTAGTTTTGTTAACAAACTAGCTTTTAGCCAGTTAATTAGGTATTTAAATCCTTCCATTTTGCAGGCACAGTTTGCTGCATCAGACAACAGCACAAAACATTCATAATTTGCAATTATTTTTTGATACAATGTTTTTAACTTGATTCAAGGAGCTTAATTTCATTCATGCAGATTTTCTATATGTATTTATTGATTGTTTCAAAGTCTTCTGCTGCAAATTTACTGTATGTGGGAAAGAATTGAGCCTGGTTAACCTGATACTGGAATTTTGAAATATAATAATCTAAATTGGTGAATTTACCCTTCCAATGCTGAATTTTAAAATAAACTTATCCACCTTTGCATTTGGAAGAGTTCATAACTGATATTAGAACATTCAAAATAATAATGGTGAGTTGAGTAGCCAACATTAAAGAGCCTAGTCAAATGAGGCAGATGTGCTGGCGTGCCTGGCTATATAGAGATATATATATAGAGGATACTCTACAGATTATTCTCAGTGACACCATTTATTGAGCACCAACCAAATGATGTGTGAAGGTCAAAGAAGTATTTTAGAACATTACAAATGATTCTCAATCTTTTCCAGCATACAACAAATCTACAGCAGGCAACTTTGAATTTCAGGCAAAGCTATGGAAAATCTCTATAAATTAAAATATAATAATAGAACTGAGTTGAAAATATTGTGACAAAAAGAGAAATTGTTTTTAAAAAATGTCTGCAGAAGAAATGTCAAAATGCATGTGGGAAAGGGTTAACTACATCTCTGTTGTACCATACCGTACCTTGATCTTTAGCATATTGTTGACTGCTATGAATCACATCTGGTCGTTCTGGGTTTAACCTCTGGAAATATGATCAGCCACACCTGCAAGTTTCAAGGACTGAATATGTTAGTGAAAAATTGATTATGTTTATAAAAGCTTTCTTATTCTTTTCTTGGAGTGGTTAGTTTTTCCCCAAATAAACGCTTTCGCAGCAGAAACACATTTTAACATATCTGTAGCAAACAAAATTTGAAAACACTGTGGCAAAATTTTTCCCTTTTCTGACAATATTTTCAAATCCATTGACAAATCAAAGCAGCTTCATTTAAAGAGATTGTCAATATTTTTGGCTATGTGTTTTTCAAAGTCATCTGCCGCAGATTTTGATGTACAGTATGTGGGAAAAATTTAAATTATACAAATTAACGCTTTCCCACATACAGACATTTTCTGATGCCTCTGCAGCAGATGACTTTTGAAAATACTGTGACAAAAGGAGAAATTGCTCAAAATGCAATTTCTCCTTTAACTAGAATGTTTTTAACTTTATTCAAAAAATAAAATTGGATTAAGATAGAATGGTCATGTTTTTTGTCCACTGCAGATTTGGTGTATGTGGGAAAGGGTTAAGATACTTACAGGTATATTACTCTTTTTCAACATAGCTAGCTGTTCCTCCGTCTTCTCTTGTTGAAATTTTTTATCTCGCTTTACATAGATACAGGAATGCTGAAGTGAAAACACAATAGCATAACTAAATAGTGTTAAAATCATTAAATGCTTTCTCAAATGCAGACTTTTCAGGTGATGCATATACAGCAAAAAGCATTTTAAAACATTTCTTTCATTTTTTTCTTTTGTCACAGGGTTTTTTATGTCATTTTACTCTCGATTGTAGGGAACTTAACTCTTTCCCTCATACGACAATTCTGCAGCAGACGACTTTGAATGTATTTTGTCAAAACATAGAAAATCTCCATAATTGAATGGATAACCTACGACTAAAAGTGGGAAACATTGTGTCAAAAGGAGAAATTGCACGTTCTGTGCAATTTCTTCTTTTGTCACTATGTTTTCAAATAGCCGTCTGCTGCAGAGGCGTTAGAAAGCGTCTATATGAGGGAAAGGGTTAATATTTGACCCAAAAGTCACATGCTGCAAATTTGTTGTATGTAGGAAAGGATAAACTGAGTATGTTCATGATAATTTGATTTGTAGGAAGTAGTGACAAAAGTATATTGTTGCTCATTACATGTTCCTTGTTTAATCTATTAACCCTTTCCCCAATACAACAATTTTGCAGCAGACCATTTTGAAAACATCTAGGAAAAAGTATTGATATTCTCTATAAATGAAGGTAAAATAACTCACTGAAACAATAGGGCCATGATGGCCATGGATTGCTCACCAGAGTAATACAATATGATTTGTAATATCATCCACAGTTTTGCTGTCAGGTAAGCTAATCGAAGAGGCCCAATGCCCAGTTTGCTCCACTTCAACTAATCGATATATGGTTTGAACATTTTTGTTGAGGGTCATTCAAAACATTTCTTCTAAATTATCTTGGAATCGGACAAGGGGATTCAGACGAGAAGAATTTTAAAGATTGGGAACTTTTCTCCTTTTCTGATGCCAGGGCAACAAAATTTCAGCATAGAATTCATAACTTTGAACACATTTAAAAGGGGACCACCAAAGAAACATTCCTGTGACATTTGATTGAAATTAATCCAGTGGATAAGAATCAGATGTCATTGAAGTTAAAGTTTAATTTACCCCTTTTCTGCTTCTGCCTGGTTGCTATGTCTTTCAACCAATCAATAGGGCTAAAAAATATGTAGAGGTCACTTGAGGAACATTTCTGCTAAATTATCTTAAAATCGGAGAAGGATTTTTGCAGAAACTGCATTTTAAAATGTTGTCATTTTGGGCCTTTTCTGATGCCGCTTGTTGCCTTGTTTTTCTTCCAATCCATATGGTTTGAACAATCTTTGTAAAGGGTCACCTAAAAAAAAATCTCTATCACATGCTATTGGAAAACAAGCAAATTGAGGATTTTAAAGATAAATTTTCCTCCTTTTTGGAAACACAGCAACTCCATAGAATTTAAATCTTTGATAACTTTTGAAACAGGACCACCAAGAGAATATTGTGGTTTAGGAAGAGAAGTTGTTTCAAGAAAATATTAACGACTGACGGACGACAGATGAAAGACAGACAGAAAGTGATAAAAAAAGATCATCTTGAGCCTTCCGCTCAGGTCATCTAAACAAGAGGGCCAAGATGGCCCTTAATGGATCACCTGAGTGATAGTATAGTAATAAATATGGTGTAACTGCTAATATTGGTTAAAATTTGATCAAGAGTTGGGAAAAAACTTGAAAGAAGTTGACACTGTAAATGAAACAGCTTATCAGTAAAGGACATTAGAAAAGATGTATTAAATCTTTTAACAATATGTAAGAGGACCAGCAAAAGAATATTAATGTGAAGAATGGTTGATATGGCTTATGAGGGAATGCTGTTTGAAGCTAAAAGTTCATGTTACCCCTTTTCTATGCTGTACAGTGTCACTAAAGTAAAATTTCTGCTAAACTCTCTTGAAATCAGATGAGATCTTTAATAAGAATGGAATTTTAAAGTTTTGTCATTTTGCCCCTCTGACAGCCATGTTTTTCAGCCAATCAATATGTCTTGAACACATATCTTGGAATCAGGCAATCGTATTCAGAAAAGAAGAATTTTAAAGTTATGGCATTATTCTCCCTTTCTGATGCCACAGCAACTTAAGTTCTTTATATAATTTATATTTTTGAACAATTTTGAAAGAGGACCCCCAAAGTAACATTCCTATTTAGTTTGGCTGAAATTTGTCCAGTGGATAAGGAGGAGATGCCATTTGAAGCATTTTACCCCTTTTCTGATGCTACCTGTATGCTATGTTTTTAATCAACCAAGCATTATTGCTTAGAAAAATGATTAAGAGGTCTACTGAGGGAACATTTCTACATATTTATTTTGAAATCAAACAAGCACTTTTATAAGAATGGATTTTTTGTTTTGTCATTTTGCCCCTTTTCTGATGCCGCCTGACTGCCACGTGTTTCAACTAATCAATATAGTTTGAACAATTATTTTGGAGGGTCATCCTAGGAACATTTCTATCATATTATATTGGAATCCAAAACACGGCTTCAGAAGACAAGAATCTTAATGATTGTTCATTTTCTGATCTGCAGCAACCAAAGTTCTTCATAGAAGTTAAGGAAGACTGACGGACGACAAACAGAGAGTGTTCAGCAAAGATCCACTTCAGCCTTCAGCTCAGGTGATCTATAAAGGGTTTTATCTTACCTGCCTGAAGTAGAACCCATACAAGGGGAAATACTTGAGTCCGTCTTTTAAGATGTAACGAATTGACCCTATAGAGTCCTGATTGCAGGCTAGCATATTGGCAACTATCCAATCAACTGTTAAAACATAACAAAATATACCATCTTTAACAGTTTACATGATGAGATGTTTTAATTTTCTTTGAATTTTTCTACTTATATCCTAAAAAAAAAAAAAAATCTATACAACACATGTGTAGCAGATCACTTAGAAACATCTAGGTACAAATATGGAAGTTTTCTAATGAAAGCATTTATAATCATTCACAACAGATACAAACATTGTGGCATAAGTAAAAGCAGCATACTATGAGAGGAGTCTACATGTAAGAAAGATTTAACCCTTTCCATCATACAGATGCTTTCTGAGCCCATATCTCATCCACTCATTCATACTGATAATCTTTAATCTTTCATAGATGCCTCCTTTAATCCTTTCTCAAATAAAATAAGTCTGCATCAGATGACTTTGAAAACAGCAAGCAATGTAAAATCTCTATGAATTATAGAATAGAGTTGAATACATTTTGGCAAACGAGAAATGTGTCAGCAACATATTTGTAGGTGGGATAGAGAGAATCTCTTCACTATTATATGCTGTAAAAGCAGCTGTTAGTTAATCCTTTCCCTCATACGACAATTCTGCAGCAGACGAATTCGACCATATTTTGTCAAAAAATGGAAAATCTCTATAACTGAATGGAAAACCAATGACTGAAAGTGGAAAATATTGTTGCAAAAGGAGAAATTGCTCATCATGAGCAATTTCTTCTTTTGCAACAATGTTTTCAAAAGCTGTCTGCTGCAGAGGCGTCAGAAAGCGCCTATATGAGGGAAAGGGTAAATGTCTCTGCATTGTTTCTTCCTCAACAAATCTCATAGCAGTTTACTATAAAGTATTTATATCAGGTAAACAGTTAATAATGGACTTTTTCAAAAAAATATGTTTAGCTGTTTTCCATAGAAATCAATTCATTCAAATCATTGTGTGTTTGAAAGGATTAATGAAAGAGAAAGAGAAACCAAAATACCTGTGCATTGATGATTACATAAAACAATCACATTCTCTTTCTCACCATACAATGCTGAGGTGTCTCCATAGGTTTTGATCTGAAACAAATTAACTTCCCATTACAACTTCGACAACTTTAGGGCAGATAAACATTTGATTACAGCATAACTAAATAAAGAACAGGATTTCATGATTTCAGCCCCAATTAAGTCTTTTCTTTTTAA
Organism: Serripes groenlandicus; assembly: GCA_031761405.1. Lineage (NCBI taxonomy): Eukaryota > Metazoa > Mollusca > Bivalvia > Cardiida > Cardiidae > Serripes > Serripes groenlandicus. The sequence goes on along the minus strand of JASEVX010000001.1, from coordinate 125,995,715 downwards.
CAAGTGCATTGAAAGCAGTTGCCATTGCTGATCTTGTTTTACCACAATGTTATCAAAAGTCATCTGTTGCAGAGGCATCAGAAAGCATCTGTATGTGGGAACGGGTGAACAAATAAAACTTTGTAGGACAAGATCAAGTGGGATAAAACATGACAACAATTAATCAATTGAAATTCCTAACTAAGCCAGATAAAGGTTTTACATATCTGCAGCAGAATGTTCCTCTTTTTTCACAATTGCTTTCAACATTATTTACTGTAAAGTTTACTTTCTTTTAATAAGATTTTCAATATTATACCCCGTTTTCAAAGTTGTCTGCTGCAGATTAGTTGCATGTGGGAAAAAGAATAAACCCTTTCCCACGTACAGACGCCTCTGTAGCAAACTATCTATTTTATAATTATACATTCAATTTAGAAATATTGATTTCCATATTTGTGCGGATATGTTTTCAAAGTCGTCTGCTCTAGATTGAGTGTATGTGGGAAAGGGTTTCAACAACCTACCTGTACTCCTGTGACTGTATTGAAGAAGAACAAAACCATTTTTTGATACAGCGCATACAGACGATCATCAAGCGAAGTGTAAAATTTCTGGGGCAGGCAAACAGTCATTAACCTCAAAGATCCCCATACACATATGAAGGTCGGAGAACTTCCAAGCATAATGCTTGTAGGTAGAATGTACCTTAGTGAATATGCATGCATAATGATTGATAATGACATTGTTTCTAGATCTGCAAATTTTGTCAAAGAAAAGTGCCAACTGAAACATATATTTCTGACATGTGTGGACATTTATTATGCAACTGTTTGTTTCATCTATTCAGCGGAGTTGTAGAATAATGTTCAACGTTTACGTTTAATCGAATAAATGAAACGTATATGTGCGGCATAATCCTTATACGAGTTTACAGATATATAGAGGTAGGAACTTTTGGGGATGGTAACATGTCGGTACTCTAACTCATAATCACTCTGAAATTGGCATAATGTTTTCTTCTTCCCCTCTGGAGCTTATATTTGTTTTAGTTTACTTGTCGCAGAGACATATAAACACTGTGTTTATATGTCTCTGCTTGTCGGTACAACAAAATGCACATTATGTCCATAACTTCCTACCAGATACACGTCGTAGGGTTATTGCTAAGTCAACTAATTTACGCGATCAATGAATTGCAGTTGACCGAATGCCATGATAACAATTGTCCTCGCTAGATCGTCGTCTAAACCATCAGTAACTTTAGGATCACTCATATCTAACAAAGGCATTTGGACATTACGTCGGAATTTCCTTCATTCACTATAAATCGATAACCAATATAGCACTAGCCGAAGATTTAAACTCCTATGATTGGCGGTTTATCGATAAGGATTTGTAAATGTAATTATATAAGGACTTGATTAAAAACAGTAAATAAAGTAACGAAAATGTAAAAAGAAAGCTTATGAGTTGTTATATTTATAAAACTACATTCCAAAACCTATCATTTCGTATAAATATATTTTTTCTATCTTAACAATTTCTTGCTTCCAAATTAGTTTTAAGTTGATGATACATAATTGTGACTTTTACTATATAAATACAAATGTATAGTGAAAACTTCAAATTCTTATGATTTTATACTTTTTGGGATCAATTTAATCATAATAATCCTTTTTTAATTTCTTATGTGTTGTTATACTACTACTACTACTACCTATGATGCATTGATTTGTCACTCAGGATAAGTAAAATTGCATGTTGACGCATCTGAAGCAGCTTAGGTTTAAAAACATTTTGTTGCTCATTATGTGCAAGTTTTCCTTTTACTACAATGTTTTCAATTCTTATTGTGTTTGTCTATGTGTTTTTCAAATCCGTCTCATGCAACATATAAAACATATTATAAAAACAATAAAAGTCCAGAACTAATTGCAGTTATATATACTCACGGTAAATCAAGATAGATCACAATAAATGAAATAAAATAAACCACAAGTGTGTAGGTCCGCATTTTATTTCAGTAACAAAGTTCGTCTGCAGCAGTTGACACTTGTTGATTTAAATCACACTGAAAGCCGATGTTTCAAATTGCGAAACAATAACCTCAGTCAGGAAGAGGCGGTACTTATCGTCAAACATATACGAACCCTTATACCCCTGAATTTTGGCAACCGGTAGTAAAAATCCCTTATTAACCCTTTCGCTGCCAAATGCAATTAAAGGCTTTTGCAAACAATGCAGACTCGAATAAAATCTGCATTGCTTGCCACTTAGACATTAAATTTTAACAAATTTCCTGTTGGACGAAAAAGGGAATGGTCCAATTTTCAAGATGGAAGATTCGACTTTGTGTAATTCGGCAGTGAAAGAGTGTAATGGCAAGTTATTAACCCTTTACCACATACGACATATCTACAACAATACATAAAATCTCACTGAACGAAAGTATAATTTTGAAGTAATGTTGAAAATACTGTGGCAAAAGGAGAAATTGCTGATTATGAGCAATTTCTCATTTTGCCCCAACGTTTTCAAAAGTGGTATCTGGTCTTCTGCAGATGCGTCGAAATTCGCATTCCAGTGTCAAAGGGTCAAATACAATAAAGACTAACATTTACTTAATATAGAGGAATGAGTACAGCTAACAATGTAGATCAAATTAAGACAGCTCGAGTGTGTATGGTGATTTCGGTCTACACCGTGATTATAAGTCGTGCACATCCATGACAGACAAATGTTGTGTGAAGTCGTGTACAACGGGACAAGGGTTAAAGACTGAGATGAGATTGGTATCCATACAATTACATCAGTCTTCACTAAACATTGGATAAATAGTATAACTAAACATAAAAACAGACCGCTAGAAGTGATTCCTAATTATTATCGATTTCACGAGACAAATATTACATGGGAATATTTTTCGATGACAGCACAGACCTGTTATAACATCCGGGTATAGAGGTCGGCAGTGTTTACGAGTGTGTGTCTTAAGTTACGTGAATTGATGCATCAACTTCCTTACGACAAGCCTCGGAACCAACCAATGGCATGTTTTATTTACGTCATTGAAAATCTGGCTATTTTGTATGTGACTGTTACTCGACTTAATCTGTATAAGGGGAAAAGAGGGTCTTGTAAGGGATAAAGGTAAAACAAAATACTTGTTCAATGAAAATATGTGTAATTTTAAACAAATCATTAAATATATATCACTTACAATTGTCCCATAGATATAAAATTCAGTAGGCTTTCCAGAAATTAATCATTTTAAATGCATCCGGGTTTCGGTATCACATGGTTTCACTTTTGATGCAATTTAAACGTGCGTAATCAGTCGATCATTTGCTTGGCGCTATTATTCATACAATCTTGTAAAACCACATTAACGGAGTTATAGAGGACTGGTGAACGTACGACCACTTACAGACACTTTTTGTTATCTCTGCAGCAGACGACTTTTGAAAATATTTTGGCAAAGGAGGAGTGTTTCAACATAATGAGAAATTTCTCGTTTTCCCACAATGCTTTCAATTCTGTTTTTCGACTCGTATGTTATGCCTGGGTTCTTTTATTCGAACTGTTTTGTTGTATGATGCTTTATGCCACTTTCAGCATTTTTTCAGTTATATCGTTTTCTGGGTTATGTAGGATATATATATATATATACATTTGGTCCATTTATCATAAAAGCAGCGATTCAGCCATAGTGCTGATCCCACAACCATGAACAATAATTTTATTTGACGTAAACTGTACAGTTTCTTGGCATTTTGACATTATTTAAACAAATAACAATTAACACACACATAATAAAAGAATATATACACACATTACTATTAAAACACACACATAGACAAAAAGAAAGAAAAATCATACATAATGATACTCTTAATCGAGATTGACTAATCCTGTCTTTTGAAATGAGCTTGTAATTGATTGGGAAGAGTAACCTTTTTATTTTCCGTAGTTACAGGACAGGCGACTTTTGATCATAGTTTATTTACATTATTTTACTAATTTACAATTCATTTGTTTCCAAAGTCCAAGTAGTATTTGCTGTTATTGAGTCAGAAGAAAGTAAAAAAAAAAACCACTTATTCACAAAACTTATCTACACAATATACATGGTTTTATATAATTATATACATACATATACACTTAGACATACATACACACATACATATTCATACACATATATACTCACATATACATGCATGTACACGTACATATAAATCAAAGGATAAAAATATGAAAGGTAAAAGATTTATGTTGTGACTCACAATCAACTTTGCGTTTTAGAGCAAAAAGTAACTGACGTCCTTTGCATAAATACACCCCCTTTCAAACAAGAGGGCCAAGATGGCCCTAAATCGATCACCTGAATGATAGTAAAATAGAAGCAAATATTAAACTGCAAATATCTATGAAAATTTGATCAAGAGTTCAAATGAAACTGCAAGGAGTGGACACTCAGGTAAAGAAATAGTTTATCAGTAAAAGCCATTTGTATCTTGAAATCTAACAAGAAATTTAATAAGAATGGAATTATAAAGTTTGTCATTTTTCACCTTTCCTGATGCCACTTTGCTGCCCTGTTTGTAAACGAAATCAATATGGCTTGAACAGTTTTTGTAGAGAGTCACTCAAAGAATATTTCTGCCAAATTATCTTGGAATCTGACAAATGGATTATGAAGATGGAGGTTTTTAAAGTTTGGGTATTTTTCTCAATTTCTGATGCCGCAGCAACAAACGTTCTACACAGAATGTAAGTCTTTGAACAATTTTGAAAGAGGACCATCAAAGGAACATGCCTATGAAGTAACGTTGAAATTGGTCAAGTGGAATGGTAGGAGTTGTAATTTGTAGCTAAAAATTCAATCTAACCCTTTTGTGATGACGCGAGGTTGCTATGATTGTTTAACCAATCAATATGGCTTGAAAAAATTAAGTAGATGATCACTGAAGTAAGATTCCTAATATCAGACAAGGACTTAAAAAAAAGGAATTTCCAAATGTTGTCATTTTGCCCCTTTTCTGCTGCCTCCTGACTGCCATGTTTTTCAACCAAACAGTTTGCCTTGAACAATCTTTGTAGAGGGTCACCAAAGGACCATTTCTACTAAACTATATTGGAATCTGACATGCATATTCAGAGGAGAAGATTTTTAAAGTTCGGACATTTCGCCCCCTTTCTGATGCCGCAGCAACCAAAGTTCCCAATGGAATTTAAATATTTGAACAATTTTGAAAGAGGACCACCAAAGGAACATTCCTGAAGTTTGGATGAAATTGGTCCTGTGGTTGGTTCAGGAGGAGATGATGTTTAAAGCTAAAAGTTAACGACGAACGATGACGGACGGACGGACTCATGGGAGATAACTTGTGGGGTTATTTCGTTTGATGTATTTTTTGTTGTGGGGTGCACCCCACAAGTATGCAATTCATTCCGTAATTAACCCCCTTTTACGAAATGAATAGCATTAATATGTAAATGAGATACCCGTTATAAAAAATAAAAATAAACTATTTATCTAAGTGGCTTTATAAGGGTGTTGGGTGGGCATTTACTATCATCATGAATAGGTGTGTGAAGTTTTACCAACAACTATTTTCATAAATTTTGTTTGTTTGTTGGAGTTTTACGCCGTTTTCAACATTATTTCAGTTATATCACGTCGACAGTGCACTTGCACATTAATCCTGGGTAGTCAAACCAGTACTAGGCTAGAAAATGTATCTCCCCCAATGACACTCCATCATGACCGTCGCCCGCGACTGGGGATCATACACGGGACGCCCGGCTCCAAATCCCCGACGCTACCAACTTGGCCAAGGTGGATTTTTTTTTTCATATGAAAAGTTTGATGAAAATACAAGTATGTCATTATATATTTGTAGAAAGGTCGTGATCAGGTCAATATTGTTGAGTAATACCAATAAACAAACTGGTTTTAAATCATATTGCTGGCTTCTGCATATCAGGACATGTAATAACTGTGTACCTAATAAATAGTAACAGTAAGTTTGAGTCAAACTTCAACCTACAAACAGTTATGGCAAGTTAAAGCCCCCTTCGAGCAAAATGCTACTGAAACTAATGAATCATTCAAGCGCCCACAAGCAAAACCTTACCGAAAGGAATGCAAGTTAAAGCCCTCTCAAACTAAGACCTATTAAAAGTAATGGCAAGGTAAAGCCCCCACAAGCAAAAACCTACCCAAAATAATAGCAAGTTAAATCCCCCACAAGATAATACCTACCAAAAGGAATGGCAAATTAAATTCCCCACAAGTAAAAACCTACCTAATGGAATTTCAGATCAAAGCCCCTTTAAGCTTAAACCTACCGAAAGAAATGGCAAGATAAAGCTCCCTCAAACTAAAACCACCCGAAAGTAATGGCAAGCTAAAGCCCCTCAATGAAATATCTACCGAAAGGAATGGTAAGTTAAAGCCCTTCGAACTTAAACCTACTGAAAGGAACGGCAATTTAAAGCTCCCTCAAACTGAAACACCCCCCCCCCCCCCATGCTGATCTGGGTCGATACATAACGCAGAGTCCATAATGTTGGTTTTCTCGTAAAACTGCTGGTATGTTATTTATAGTACCCAGGTGCTACAAGATCTAAGTTACCTTTTATATTTTATATGATGTAGACTAATTAATTGCATCTACAGGATACAGTTTTTGGGAAAAAACAAAATCAGACAAAATTACTTAATTTGAGAGACACAGTTTCGCCCGAACCTTTACAGTTCCAGTGCACATTATAGCCTTAAGTTACCTCCCTCTACCATTACATTATCGGGACAGTCATGCACAAATAATAGCGGCACTTTAGGACGACATGGTTTTGCCAGAGTAAAACGATAGAGACAACCTTGTTGTGGACCAACCGGTTAAACCTTTCAAACTCTATAAGAAGTTTGCTTCGTTATTGATGTATTGATTCCGAACTTCAAATTGTATTGGTCCACTATAGAGTTTACGAAAATCAATTGTATATTTACTAATTCACTATTTATAAAATATAAGAATATGTAACCAATAGTGTCGACAGTGTTGGTTCATGGCAGACGTACTCATCTACTATAGTACGCTAGCTACAATACTATACACATACAATACCCCCTTTTTTATTCTGAATGAGACCCAAAACGAATACAAAGGGAATGATGAAGAGCAAACAAGATCGATTACATTAAAATTTAATATTTATAAACATGTACAAAAACACTCAAACAATAAATAACAGCGACCGCCCATGGCCCAGCGTTTCTTACAAGACATTTGCCGTGTAAGGATTTCATATAACATAGAATTTGACCAACGTTTCTGTAAAATACAGAACATTTTATAATGGCATGAATTTCAGTCCATTAAATCATCATTTCAGAGAATACTTGCACGTATGCGCTCACGAAATAAGCAACAATACATTTATAAACCATTATATCGTACACACACTAAACATTTAAACTAATTGTAAGTATATCATAATGGAGGCATAGTTGCAATTTCTTTTATGTCACATTAAAATCGGGATTATCTTTTAGAACGCTAACTGTCTAGTTAGTGCGGACAACTATATTTGTCCTTTTACGTACGTATGTAATGATACGTATTGATCCCTCGATGTAAATTAAGCCACAGGGGCTAGTCGACTTCACCTCCAATATGTTGTAGTTGTGTTGCACTTCCGGTTTATATGGAGAATGGCTATATCTACCTACATTCTTTTAATAAACCATACTGAAATCATGTTGTAAGTTAAGGTCAAACGCCGAAAGCAAGACCGGCAGTCGAATCACGCGATTTTCTTTACTTAAAATGTTCACATAATTGAACACTTGTCCCCATTTTTATTGGCATATTTCTTCTCATATTCTTCAACCTCCGCCAGGTATGATAAGGGAGGCCACCTATTTTCCTCGACGTGTTTCTTATTGTCTCCCTTTAACTGTGGGAATTCTGGTCGTTGTTGAAAAGGCATGTAATTACTGGATATGAAGAACAAACACCAATTGGCAAGCTGCTCTGCATTGTAAGCCTGTAAAGAGAAATACAGGAATAATCCATGTTCCTATTCAACGTCTTAAACTGTAGGTTTGGTTTTAGATTTATTGAGAGCAATTATTTCAAGTACGCGTCTTTGAATGCAACGCTCGATCTAGTTGTTTGTATTATTGGGTAATTACGCCGTTTCAACATTATTTCACTTGTATCACGGTGACAGTTCACTTTAATCACGATCCCTTCGTAAACAGAGCAGTACTAGACTAGGAATTGTGCCTTGCCCAATGGCAATCCATCATGATCGACGTATCGCCTCATCTAGCGCTCGCTTTGTTCCGTTTTGAATTATTCTGGTTGCAAATAATAATCTTACGTTTTAATTTAATTGTACCATATAACGACTGAATATGGAAATAAAATAAGATCTATGTTTCTGAGTAAGACAATCAAATATATAATAATTTAATTGTAAAATATATTTTTAAAAAAACTCAGTGATGTAGAAAACTGTTTTCATAATAGTGAAAATGTGTTTATTGTGAGCCAATTACCACTTAAGCATCATTATTTAAGTCGTTGGATGAAGATGTGTTAAAGCATTTGTGATCGTGGGAAAAGTTTATTATGTAAACATGTTCGAGAATTAGATAGCGTTTTGGTTTACTAACCTGAGATGTCAAAAGTAAACCAATGACATCAATTTCCGCTCGTTCAATTTGTTTTGTGACACTTCGGTCGACCTCCTTTGTAATATAGAGTTCACAGAGATTGACCAGTCGTTTTTGTCCATATTCATCCGCCAGAACCATGAGACCCACTGAATCGGACTCCTCGATTGGAGAGTGATCTGTGTACAGGTATTCGAGGAACGCCAGTAGTGTTTCTTCTGTCGTATTTGGAATGTTAATCTAAAACAGAAAGAAAATAGAATTGTAAATCAATGATATGGGTAGAGAGAGACTAGTTCCCGGCGTACTATAGCGAATTAGTACATCTGGCATGAACCAACAATGGCGACTAGATTGGTCACTTCCCCTTATATATCTGTGTCGCATAGTAAGTAAATAAGTAAATATACAATTGAATTTTCGTAAACTCTACAGCGGACCAATCAAACTTGATGTTTGGAATCAATACAGGTTTACTTTCGGAGCTACAAGCTACTTTCGGAGTTTTAATGGTTACACCGGTTTATGTCTGACCCGATGATGTAATGGTTATACTGCCAGTGTATTATCAGAGGATGCATATATATATATATATATATATATATATATATATATATATGTATAATAGCAACAGCAGCCTGTTATATATATATATGTATAATAGCAACAGCAGCCTGTTATATATATATATGTATAATAGCAACAGCAGCCTGTCATATAAATTAAAGAGAAAGAAGGGAAATCATCTGATATCAAGGTTATTTTGGATCTATATTTTACAGTGTCATCAATTCCATTCAAATAAAAACTTTGTTTTTTGTTCATTATGTTTTTTACTTCATAGTATTTTCGATATGAAAACTAATGCATGGACACCAAACACTAAGTTTGCATTTCTTTCTTAAAACGTAATTCTAAAAATGTTTTACAAGCCTGGTGATATAGTAGATTTCCTTTTCTGCAGTTTAAAGAACTAGATGATTTATTTAACATTCTTCAGTATCTTTAGAATTAACAGTGAGAGGGTGTAGTTGGTCATAGTTAGAACGCCGGTCCTGTATTCGATTCCCCTTGACAGCGGGGGCTTAATTTCGGACCTCTCCACACACTCAGCGTGACTACTGCCTGAATATCGAGGAAGCAGACACCGAGTGATCAATATAAATTGTCATAACTTGCTTCAAAGTCAATGGGAAATAAATAAGTTGACTTACCTCAGTTATGTTTTTTTTACTTTCCGCAAAATGGCCACCAAACATGGCTGCCATGACTGCACATCGGGTTGTCAGAACACATTTATGGGCATAAACTTTCGTCTCTGTTGAAATAAAAAGAATGACATAAAAGCTATGGTCTAAAATACTGAGGTCACATTTAAAATTTCAGGCTTATTATTCCCATAAAATTACATTGCATGTAACAACATTTGCTTATGAGCGGTGCTCTAATTGAGTTTTGTTGTATAAAATGACTTTGTTTGACGAACAGTACCCAGCATGATCAGAATACGCGACTGCTACAGTTGGTTTCTTAGTGAACCGCTCTGATTATATAATACATATAACTGTAAGTACTCTATAATAATATGTGACAGTCACATGTTTACTATACCCAGCAAACAAAGCTTGTCATTGGTATACTGTAACCACCGCTTCCGTTTGTCTATTGCTTGGTTAGTCGTCAGTACTGGAACACACAAACTTTGAGGAGCGATTTATTTCATCGATATGTAAGCCATTTAAATGATTAATGAAACTTTAGAAATATGAAAAGTTTGGATCATATCAGATATAATGTTATAGAATCATCTCCCCTTGAACTTTAATGGGTTGTTATTTACTATCACTACAGTTTGAAGAGGTGAGAGAATATTTAGCCACCTTTGGTGACATAGTAAGGGTCATAGTAGCTATAAAAAACATACCTTCAACATTGAAAACCACATCCGCCCTCTCTGATTGGTTGAAAAACAGTTCCTTCATTTTGGCTCCCGTTTCATCATTAAGGAATGTACCAATGCTAGGATTTAGAAACTCCTGTTCGGTAAGGAGATTGTTACAAATCGTTTGTAGATGGGACAATTTAAATATGGCCGCCACTTTGTTCAAATCTTTGATTTCGTCTTCACTTACTTCTTCCGGGTCTGGGAACCTTGGTTCACCTGTTGTAATAATTGGTGTGTTTAACTCATTATGAGAACTTTCTCCTTTAGCTAGAAAGATTTGCAAGATCATGTGGGAAATGGTTAAACAATACATGTATGCCGTTTTGCGCGAATTTAACCCTTTCCCATATACAACTAATCTGCAGCAGACGACTTTGAAAACATATTTGCAGAAACGTGAAGAATCTCTATAAAGAAGAGTTTAATAATTAAATAGAGAGGAAAGCAGTTTAACAAAAGGATAAATTGCTCATTGTGAGTAATTTCTCCTATTGTCAGAATGTTTTTAATAGACGTCTGTTGTAGAGAGAAAGGGTTTTACTACATCATGGTATGCTTCCTTAGGGGGCGTGGATTACTGCATAGATATGAAATAACTTATCAATTAGCAAGAATGTTGATACAAGAAGTTAAAGGAATTCAGCAAGATACAAATGATTACATGTTTTATTTCAATAAACATTAGTGTGTCTACGTCTTGAGCAGCAATCCAAGAAATATGAAAATTGTCAGAAACGGGAAAATACTAGTGTACAAGCAACCAGCCGCTTTATCCAGGTTTCTGATATTTCATGTCAACATGCAGATAAAGCTATTTAAATGTTCAGTGACTGGACCATTCGGGTGACAGCGACAGTTTAATTTTCAGGAGGTATACACTGATTTGCGCGTGCCATATATATATATATGATAGTATTGACATACCTGTATATAAGAACTCCAACACCCGTACGAATGTTTTAGCAGATATATCAGCGCTCAGTTTAATGACAGTGTAATTATTTTTCAATTGTGTTGAATCTTCACTTCGTTCCTTCTTATGCACGGCCGATATTCCTTCTACGGCTCCGGAGTTCAGATGCTCTATGCTGTAGTTCTCGATGGCGTTTATCTCTTTCAGTTGAGTACTCTAAACATATGTTGAATGGAAACTTCATTAGATTAAATAACAATCAATTGGAATTTTTCTAGCATTTCTCATTCCTACAACAAATGTTTCTTTTTTTAAAAAAAAGAAAAGAAAGGTAAATCTAATTAACCGATACCTTACCTAAGCCACCAGATTATTGCATAAGGCTCAATTTATATACTTCACTCTTATTGTGACCTTGACCTTTCATTGTAGACTGAATTGACACGATGGCGAATGAGATGAGCTGTCTAATCATTCCTTATGAGATGAGCTGTCTCTTTTTTTCTAGTTGCAAAGCCTTGGGATGTTTTGTTTGACTTATTATACATTGTTTCCATATAAGAACTCTTCTAAAGCATTCTGTTAACAGGGTGTTAACAATTTCCCCTTTACAACACATTTACAGCAGGAGGCTTTGAGAAAATATGGAATATCTACATAAATAAAACTAAAATGATTGTATAGTGTTGAAGACATTGTCACAAAAAGGAGGCATTGCTCATTATGGGCAATTTCCCTCTTTTTCACAATGTTATCCAAAGTAATAGGCAGCAGATGCATGTATACGTGGAAAAGGGTTTTAAGATACAGATTGGAAGAACGCTGCATATCTCTTTGATAACTAAGAACTTCTGGTTTAGTGTTATCAATGAATTACCTACCGTCATAGGTTTCGAAACACCAAGAATTTTTGCAAACAGTTTCGACGCAGAACATAGAACTAGACTGTGTGCGTTTAGTATATGTTTTCCGTCCACTAGGAATGTGACATCACAGTGTTGTGGGTTCTGTAACATTTTGTACCAGTCATTTCCGAAAGTAGATGTCTCTATTTCTATCTTTGGGGCAAACCCTGTAAAGAAAAGTATGTATATAATGTTAAAACGCTTGTTTGTGCCCTCGACAGCGTATCAAACGTATTAAACTAACTAAAACTATTTAATGCCAGTTATGTTGAGCCTTATACTTAACAGGTTTCTTGACATGATGTTCTATACTCGTTTGGTTTGAAAACACAAAACGAAGATTAAATGAAAGATCTTATTTGCAAAGTATCATTTTAATATGGAGTTGAAAACATTGTTGTAAAATAATGTTCATGAGTAATGTGGGGTTTTGTTTTCAAGATATTTTCAAATGGTTGAAATGGTATCTGTATCTTAGAAAATGCTAGTCATATACAAACCTGCAGGTGGCATGACCGGTGGGGCTGGGGTTGCTGGTTTTGTCCGGTTAAATAGGCCGCCGAGTCCTTTCTTCTTTTTAGCTTTTTCTAATCCTGTGAGAGCGGTGCGTATCTGCAATATGCGAATGTCGAAATTAATAGAAATTCGTTACGACGATTCTGTTCATTAAAAAATATCAAAATACGCAATTTATTCATATTCTGCAGGCCTTTCCATAAACTCAAATTTGAATGCACCATTTTTCATGAATATTCTGTGTTGTGGCTTAAATAGTTGGGATTGTATCCCTTTAAAATGACCTTAAACAGGGTCCTATTTAAAAAATATATATAGATAAATAATATTAATTGGTTCTCATTTTAATTTAACCTATTCTAGCGTGCAGACGCATTTTGACACAGCTGCAACACACGACTTTTGAAAACATAACAAAATGTAACAAAAGAGGGAATTGCTAATAAAAGGGCAATGTATCCTTTTGCAAAGGGTGTTTTCAACTCGTTTTTCTAATTATACTTTCAATTGGACAGATATTCATATTGTTTGCCTTGATGATTTTAAAGTTGTCCGTTGCATAGTTGCATAGTTAACCCTTTCCAACATACGACAATTCTGCAGCAGACGAACTTGTAGATATTTTGTCAAAAAATAAATCTCTATAATTGAATGGATAACCTACGACTATAAGTGGAATTGTGGCAAAAGGAGAAATTGCTCGTTTTGAGCAATTTCTTCTTTTGTCTCTATGTTTTCAAAAAGCCGTCTGCTGCAGAGGGGCCAGAAAGCGTCTATATGAGGGAAAGGATTAAGGTATGTGGGAAATGTTTAATTCACTTACAGCAGTGTCGAAGCATGCTTTAAGCCCTTCTTGTGTAAGGGCGCTGGTTTCACAAAAGGTCAGGTCTAATTTCTTTGCGAGGGTTCCACCTTCGTCATGTCTGACCATATCCCGCGATGTAGTGCCACATGCATGTCTTAAGTCTGAAATAAACAAGTATCGATATTTAACATGCGAATGTATCCACTTGTGCATTGAAACTATCAAAGACGTCAAATTGATGTCCTTGCAAGTTGGTCAGAAACATTATCAATAGATATGGAATAAATGTGTATAGTATAAAAGTGTCTAGTACCCCTTCCCTCATATAGACGCTTTCTGACGCCTCTGCAGCAGACGGATTTTTGAAAACATAGTGACAAAAGAAGAAATTGCTCAAAACGAGCAATTTCTCCTTTTGCCACAATCTTTTCCACTTTTTAGTCATAGGTTATTAATTCAATAAATGAGATTTTCTATTTTTGACAAAATATGTTCAACGTCGTATGCTGCAGAATTGTCGTCTGAGGGAAAGGATTCAACAATGCTAGCGAAATGAAACCCCCGCATTCTCTGTCCGTCTACATTTTGAATCCTGACAAACTCGAATTATGAGCGCCAACCACTGGGTCATGATCGACCAGTGTAGATCTAGATCACATACGCATCCGCACTGTCTGGTTTTTATGGAATAAGTTTAGTTCAAATTTAAATTCAATAGGCAACATGACCCGTGAGAAAAACAAAATACACAAATAAACATTACAAATGACATAGCAAGTGGAGCACATTTACCAATTTACAGGTACATACATTCGAAAGAGGTAACATGTCGCGTCATAGACGGAGAAGGTGTTGTTCAAAACGTTATATCATATCCTCATCACCACTGTATATATAAACGCTTAACATGCAATACAATTTAATATAACACAATATAATATAATATAATATGATACAATATAATATAATATAAAATAAAATAATATGATACAATATGTCCAATATATCTGCACTCTTCACTCATTAGTCAAAGAAGCCCACAAGAGGCTTCTGACATATATTGTACATTTAGGCCGCATTTTATGGATCTGGAAATCTGTTGTTGTTTTTTGCACTTGTCAGAAAAATTCTTAGTATTTTTCGTAGAGTATATTACACAGGTGTGCAATGAGATCGTAGACTTACCCATTTCCCTCATACATACGCATGTTGACGCCTCTGCAGCAGACGACTTTTGAAAACAGTGTGACAAAAGCAGAAATTGCTCGTGATGTCCAATTTCTCATTTTACCACATAACTGACAACTCTTTTCAATAATTAAACTTTTACATTTAGAGACGCTTGGCGTGACTTAGTTATAAGGTAGAGATACGCACCAGTCTTACAAGCCACAAGAACAATAGGTGTGTTCGGACACCAGTGACGTATTTCCGGTATCCATTTAGGTTCGATGTTCTCGAACGAGTTTCTATTCTCGACTGAGTAACACAAAAATAATACGTCCGTTTGTGGATAAGATAGGGGGCGTACCCTATCATAGTCCACCTGTAATATACAAATGTTTACACATAAGCCGCGTCGCATGAAATGGCACTCGATGCATAATCGAAAAGGGTACACTCCCGAGGCTCTAAATACGTATTCTCGCTGCATAATTCACTTACTGATTACGTGTAATACATTTCTAGATGTAATTTCAAACAAGAACATTAGAAGTGTTTTCCTAGTAGTTTAAAGTCCGTGACCGTTGACATTATATTGACAAAATATTAGAACGGAGACGCAAACAAAAGCCCATTTCACCTTATACGGTTCGAGATTTTATGGACCAAATAATATTACTTTGGAAACATCCATCTAGATGGAGCATCTCTTTAAAATTTTCGTTATGAGCAATTTATCATTTTGCCACAATGTTTTCAAAAGTCACCTGCTGCAAATGTGTCAAAATGAATCTATATGTGGGAAACGGTTATATGGCTGAAAGAATGATAACATAACCGATCGATGAATAATGCATTTCTCGCGTGTACAAACAAATCAGAACAAATAAGGCAGGCACAATATTGATAGAGGCTCGATAATAAATGATCAGGAAATATTAAGCTCTAGCACATTTTCTTATTCTATTGAAAAATCTTTAATCATTTCTGCCGTCTTCAAAACTAAATACATTTCAGTGAAAAGCATCGCAATTTACGAAACGCAGCAAATTGCATTTGGATCATATAATCAGACATCCAGATAAGAATGGTATGTCATGTTGTAAAATCTGTAATGGACATATAAACCCCATGTTGTAAGTACTAACATAAGTAGAGGGTATCATTGTTTAAACGGTGGTTTACGCCTCGTTCAGCTGTTTTACCATTGAGTTTCCTAGGTAAATCACCAGTACTGATAGTAAGCTTATTCGCACACCAGCCCATCAATCGTAATGATATCCCCACAACCCTGATGGAGTTGCAACGACTATCATTTTTTTTAAACTCGGGTATGAGCCGATAAGTGCCGTCCGCTCTCGAAGGAGACGATCTAACCACTATACCAGCGAGTCGGTCGAAGGGTATAATTGGTACACTTATTATTATAAATATTTTGTTTAGTTTGTATACCTCCTTGCTCCTTTATAGATAAACTTCTTAAAAATAAGTAAAAAGTTGACGCACATCTCCTGCAGTATCCCACAATGCCAGGCTCACAGTTTTTCCATCACACACGGCGCTATGGCAATAATCAAACACTGTGGGAACGTATTCCGAGGGGAAACTTCTCGTGCATTCGGATATAAACAAACAACTCTTGCCAACACCACTATCCCCGACCGAAACGAGCTTCAAGTTAATACTCATCTCTTTGTCTGCAAGTATATAGAATTGAGCGGTGCTCTGCGAAAACCAACCTTATCGTCATTATTACGCATGTGAACAAAGAGCTGCATGCGTTTCCATGGTTAAGGATCTATATGGATACCGTTTTACAGAAATTTATTGAATCTTCTTTAACTAATTGTCGAACAGTGCAGAAATCAGATCAGATTGCATCGATGAGCTGGCTGATCTGGTTCTACATTGGTCGCAAATGCCTTACGGTTGGTTTTCGCTCAATTACACGTCCTTCAATGACTTTGTGTACATTAGTACAAAAACAAACCAAAGAAAGCTCGTCTTCCTGCAGTGTTTCAAACACCATAATGCATGGTTTCCTTATTCCACAATACTGGCATGAATTTCGACCAAGGAAAATAGAGAATACACTCAGGCTCTGAACCGTGTTTCGTCTAAACACTAGATCATCATTTAATTGTGTCAACGACTGAATGATGAATATCGCTGACCCTGATCAGACTGTTCGTCTAAATAGCCTGATCAGGATCTAAACAGATCTCATTTGTTCTTCCTGCGTCGAATCTCAATAGCAAATCATTTGCAACTACAAGACGGCGGGTACGAGATGGCGGCGTTTGTAAGAAAGTTGTGTTTAGTCCACCGAAATGTCATTTACATGACCAGCTGTATCCCAAAGTCCAAGATTAATGGGTTTACCGTCCACCACGACGTTAGCACTGTAATTATCGAACACCGTGGGAACATACTCCCCGGGAAATGAATTGGTTGTATATGAAATCAGCATACAACTTTTACCCACGCCGCCATCTCCAACCACTACCAGCTTTATATTCTGCATCTTTTTACCTTCGAAAATAATTAATTAATGAACGTGTGTGCCATTTCTAGACCCGCTTTTCAGATTTACAAAATGTTGCTCATGGAAATCAGGGGCGTAGCTTAATAATCAATATGTAGGCCGTCTCGTGAGAAAATCAACATTGTGGACTCGGATCAGCCTAAGCATGCGACACAGGCGTACCCGGATATACACTTTTCACCTCCTGTGGATTTTCTGTTTCAGGAATTACTACTCTATCTATCCCCCCTTAGACGGAATGTGTCGGTCGGATCAGTCTGTTACGTAACCACAGGGTTAAACGAAGTTGAGCAACAGAAATTTAGCCCTTGGTTAAGTAACCATAGATTAAATATTTAACCAATGGTTAAATATTTAACCAATGGTTAAATGTAACCCTTGGTTTAATTTAACAACAAGTTAAACAACCGGCCCCTGGTCGATACCGTGTGTATCGCCGCAGATGCATTTTGGGGCATTTTTAGAAAAAATGTGTAGGCACGTGCCTACAGTGCCTAAAGGTAGCTACGCCCCTAGAAACGATAGCTTCCACTCGTAATAGAAGTTTACATTATTCCATAATTGCATGGATAGGTCGTCTTTTGAAAACCCGGGCGGGGAAAATCGTTAGAAATCTTAAAACGAAACAGACTATTTACGGTGCTCTATTTCATAAGCCTATTTAGATGCAGAAGGTGCAATTCCAATGTTCTTCTGATGAATAAATATATGAAAATGACACACAATACAGTCGCCAACGCTAGATAAAATGTTTAATTCTTTGGCGAGCTGGGACCGATTTTGTGAAGCCTGTGCTACCAGTTCCGTTTGACCAGGATTATACGGTTGCCGGTCCAATTCAACATTGTTAACTTATTATTCCTAAAATTGCATATGAACTCTTCCAAATGCAAAGCTGGACAGGTCAATATATTGCCGTGGGCGAGTTGTAAGAGATGGGATTTGGGACCGGGCGTGCCGATATCGATTCCAGCTCACCGTGGTCAAGTGTCGGGCAATGAGCATTTCCAAGCCTAGTACTAGGTTATCCCCAAGGGATCAAGACTAAGTGTGCTGTCGCAGTTATATATATACAATACTGTTGAAAACGAATTTAAGCCCCAATACACAAATCCCCAATACCCGTATGATAACTTCAAAATGTGTTGTAGGCCTATGCTCGTGCAAGTCGACATGAGTAGTTCTTGCGTTGGCGAATGTTATTCTTATTCAAACATGCATATCCGCGCACTTTTAGCTTTTTCTACACTGTTTGCCGATGGCTATATACATTGTTTGTCGAATGGTCAGTGAAGATTATAAACATAGTACAATTAGATAGGCCTACGATTGCAAGGATGCGCATCTACACAAAAATACGTTAAGGTTGGTTTTCCTTCGATCGCCATTAAAATACGTCTGCTTATTATGTAGATCTATAAACGTATAGCGTGACATTTTACCAAAAAGAATAGAGTTGTTCGTTTCTTATCGATTACTGCGCTTATCAACACCTTAATTGCAAAGAGACGTAAATGTCGTTATGTGTACATAGTTACTCCTTTTCAGAAATGGCTAAGAATTTGTTAACCATACATAATTTCGTACTGTATTAGTAACCAGTGACTACTAATAATAGGTCTACATATTAGTAGTCCAGGGTGTAATAACCTTTCTCACTAAACTGAACACTAACAATTAACATTTAAAACGGTGATAAATATAATGGTGTTGAAAATGTACCTTATTTTAACGTTGTTTAATCCTTCAAGTGTTTCATTCCATAAAATTGAATCCGAAACTGAATATATTTATAAGGTATGCCCCGTTTCTATAAATAACCCTGTTTTAAAATACCGACCAATCATACGTGGTATTAAAATTAGAAATTAGTTCAACGCATCTAAAATTTAAAAACTCAACATACACTATCAATTCAAAATTGCAAAATTAATATTACATAAATAAAGCTGAAATGATCACAAAATTGATAAAGAGCATTTGCTACGAAATTCTGTTATTATTGTTAAAAGTACAAATAAAAATATTTGCTGTTTTATACCAAACCAATAAACTACTTCCGCTCTACTTCCTGTTTACATTTTGACGGAAGAAGCAACATGTTATTGAACAACTAAATGCTTTATTTAGTGATAATTGATCAGTAGAAGCATCACGAAGAATACTGTCCAAGGCCTTTACAAAATGGGTATCATGTATTTCTTACAATTGAAAACGAAAAAAAAACACAGATTTTGTTCTGTGAATTACTCAGTTAGTCATGATCTCAGATCTGACCAAGTCTACTAGATCAGGGTGAGTGTATTATTTAATACACTCACCCTGACTAGACGAAGAAGAAAAAATCCTTTAGAAAGTTTTTCATAATGACATTGTTTCCAAAAGGAAAACATTTTTTTTGTTTTAACCCTTCCCTGATAGACACTTTTTAAAACACTGAAAGGGTAAAGGAGAAGTTGCTCAAAGACACAACTTTCTCTATTGTTTCTAACAAAATTAACCCTCTCCCACATACAACAAATTTTCAGCAGACGACTTTGAAAACATAGTGACAAAAACCTGAAAAATATCCATAAAAGAATTGTTAAATAAAATGGAAAACATTGTGGCCAAAGGAGTAATTGCTCATCATGAGCAATTTCACCTTTGGCCACAATTTTTTCAAAAGTCGTCTGCTGCTACTGCATCAAAATGTGGCTGCAGGTGGGAAAGGGTTAAACAACCAGTTTTACTTGATACCATTTATTTTCATCAGCTGTTCCCAATGCAGAAGTCTCTATGATATATATCAGAATGATGGAAGACAATTATGTCTAACTCTTGTTTGATATTATTGCTGATGGAAATTTCTTTTTTCCAGAAAAGAAGAAGTGTTGGAACCCAGTTCCAGTCTGTTACTGTGAAAGACCAATCTACACAAACTAATGATTTAAAACTTATACTTCCGGAGAGGGCCTATTCGACAAATGAGTCATTGAATAGTACATTGATGTCTATAGGATCTGATGATTCAGGAGACCAGGATTGGGAGCCTAAAATTGACTCTGAGGATATATCTATGGATTTTGAGGAAACTGAAAGTGGCAAAGATGCAAAGGAGACAAAATACATCGTGTTCGAGTCATGTTTAGAAGAGTTATTGTGCCAGTGCAGAATTTGTGGGTCTAAAACCTCAATAACTAAGAAAAATAGTGGGACATTGTTGGTATGTAGCATTACCTGTTTAACATGTGGGCATTTCGAAACATGGAGAAGCCAGCAATTTAATTTTAAGTGCTGCCATTATGTTTTGTGGCGGAAGTGCAAAAAAAATCTTGCAAGCACTAGACTTTGCGAATATAAATAACATGAGTTTATCCACTTATAATTCAATCCAGTCTGCCTACCTGACTCCAACTATTTTAAGTGTTTGGAATACCCACCAGCAAGCAATGGTTGAGGAAATCAAGAGATCTGGGAGAGTATTAAGACTGGCTGGAGACATGAGATGCTGTACTCCAGGTCATACTGCTAAGTATGGTTCCTACAGCCTCATGGACCTGGAGGCCGGCAAAATCTTGCACTTGCAACTGATACAGGTATGATCATCTTTTGTGTTTAATCAAAAAATATTCAATATTTTCTCACATACAACAAATCAATTGCATATATATGATATTATGAAAAAGATAACTGGTACATTTATTTTCAATTTATTGTTGTGTCATCTCGGTGTCTGAATCGGCATCAATGCAGTCAAAATCTAATTTCTGAGCATTTGAGTGATGAGCATCTTATATTGAATGGCACTTAATACACTGCAATATCTAGAAAAAAAAAAAGGATTAGAATTGAAATTCTTCATAGAAAGTTAGACAAAAATCAAAAATGAGGAAACCCTCTTTGAATGAAAAAAAGTATTATAAAACTTCAAAACATTGTGTCTAAATACAAAACTGCTCGTGAATGTTTCAAATGCCACCTACTGCAGAGGTGTCTGAGAAAAACATCTATATTTTGAAAAGGGTTAAGTATTTTTTTCACAATTAAAACAAACACACTTTTAAATGCAATTTAAACATTAAATCATTCCAGAGTAATGAAGTAAGCAGCTCATATGCTATGGAACTCGAGGGTTTGAAGAGGGCATTGAACTGGGTATCAGAGATACAGCAACTTCAAATTACAGATATTGTGACGGACCGACACAGTTCTGTTAAGAAATTTATGCGCGACGAGATACCTTTGATCAACCATTGGTTTGATGTATGGCATGTTGCAAAAGGTATGTACGAATATTTTTTCAGCCATATCAGGCCATTTGATGCCAAAGTTTTTCTTTCATGCTATTAATGGGAAAAGGGTTCATTTCTCTTGATTCAAGCCAGAGATCAACGTTTACAGGCATTCTTTTATCAATTCAAAATTTGCCATAGGTGTTTGCCAGACAAATACTAAGCAAATAATGCCTTTACAAAGTAATGATTTTGAGAATACTGATTCAGCTCAATAAAAATGTAGTATTCATATATAGGGAATACTACGTTGCAGACGGAACTACCGTGATCGAGTGTTAAGCGTCGGGGAAATGAAACCGGGTGTCCCGGGTTCGATCCCCAGTCATGATGGAGTGCCCTTGGACAAGGCATATGTTCTAGCATAGTACTGGTTTGTTTACCCAGGGATCATGAATAAGTAAACTGTCGCAGTGATATAACTGAAATAATGTTAAAAACGGCGTGAAACCACCCCTCCAAAAAAAATACATTGCAGTAACATTACCTCCTTTTGTATTATACAAAGGTTGTGAGGGATGGCATTTTCCATACAATCTTATCATTATCATCTTTGTAGACAATACAGAAGCTTTAATATCTTGGCAACACATTTTTCTTTTATTTGTCTGTTTTTCGAATAAGAAAACAAATGGGTTATTGTGATACCATTTGCTTCATCACAAAACTTTAACCGTATCTCATAACTTAAAAACAGTTTCACATATTCAAATGAAACTTGGTACACATTTTCTTAGAAAGAATCTGCATGTTTTGCGCCGGAAAATGTTTAGGTATATAATACAATAATAAATTACATTTGTAATTTCCAGGAGTCTATAAGAAACTTGTAGCAGCAGGGAAGAAGAAAGGCTGTCAAAAGGTCAAAGATTGGGCGAGATCAGTGAGTAACCACTTATATTGGTGTGCTGCTAGTAGTGATGGGGATGGGGGAAATGGTTAAACAAAAATGGCTTTCAATCCTGAACCATATAGCTAATGTCCACGAAGGCTATGGAGATAAATTTCCACGATGTCAACATGGTGAACTTGAAGAAAGATCTTGGATGACAAAAGGTAAAACTATTTATATATTTGTAGTTAAATCAAGAAATTTTGTTAAGGGGTACACTACTTGACGTTTTTCCTGCCATAGGTCTGCAAGTACCGGTTTCTGTAAAAAGTGTGGGTTTAATGCGATTCTTAACATATCCCCTGCTAAACATGAATGAGATATTGGTTGGGCGGTGTCCATCTGTCTGTCTGGAGTCTGTCTAGAGCTACATTTTAAGTTTTGTTGAATGGATTGTATTTATCATTTTTAATCAATTGACCTTTTGAGGTTTGCACTAGGAAGAAAAATAATGAAAACAGCTGTCTTTATACAATGTATTTTTTTGTTTTTAAAAGCGTTTAACCATGTTTCTTTTTTTATAAGGCTTTAAACCATATGCAGAAATGGAAAAGATTGTCAATGGAAGACTTCTCAGAAATGACATAAAGAAGCTGTCACCCACAGAACAGACATCATCCCTGGAGTCTTTTCATCATGTAGTGTGCCATTTCGCATCAAAAGCTGTACATTACTTTTACTCACAAATGGAGGCCAGGTAATTCAAATTAGACAAGTACATACAAGATATTATGTTTATTTTAGTTCATGACAAACAGTAATCAAACTATTTCCATAGAAGACTTATTTGGTACAAACAATGTTTTTGTATTATCTTGTCCGAAATTTGTCTCATGAACATTATTCTTCAGGCACTGGATTAACATTAAAAGCTCATGTTGTAACAACTCGGACTATCATTCTAGGGGTTGTTGGTTAAAACAGGGTTCTGTCCATCACTCATTCTAATAATTGCCAAAGGCTATTATGTGTGGTCTTCTGGTTTAAACACACACTTAAACCCTTTAAAACAGTGATAAAGTCAAATGAATCAATTTATACATATTCTCTTCTGTATAAATTCTACTTTTATGGCAGTGGATTTTTTGAATTTAATTTGATATCAACATGTCATAGGTAATGTGTGAATGATATGATGTTTATTTCAATCATATAACAGATTTTCCATTGATAATTATGGCTGTGAAATGAATTAAATTCTGTTAAAATCAGTGATAAAGTCAAATGTATCAATTAATACAATTATTACATGATAACTTTTTTAGGAATTTTACTTTTATGGCAGTGGAATTTAATGTGAGATCAGATGTAATGTATGAATGATATGATGTTTACTTCAGCCATATAACAGCTTTTCTATTGAAAATTACTAGTACTACTAGTATGTTAGTCATATGATTATGTCCACATTTCTGTATAATAAGAAGGGAAGTCACTACTTTAATTCTAAGCACAAAGCTGACCTTTTACATTTCAGCATTAGAAATTTACCTGTAAATACATGAATCAATGGAAACTTGATTATAATGTTGTTTTTTCTTCAGATTAACCCTAGCTGCACTGCACTTTAATGAAAATGCATGTCGGGATCAAGCCATTACAAAAGATGGAAGTCACCAGTGGAGAATATCATTTCCAAAATCCAGACATGGTGAAGCCATAGCAAAGGAGGTGAAGATAGAGCAAACATTTGGTAAGATAACTCTTTCACATATGACAAATTTACAGAAGAATACTTTGAAAAAACATGAAAAGGTTTTATTAATACAAAATTTAAATAATCAAATTGATTTGAAAACATTGTGACAAACTCAGAAAAAATGCTCATTATGAGCAATTTCTTCTTTTTCAACAATGTTTTTCACTTATTGAAAACTTAAACACAATTTAACATTTCCTTTTTATTTCATCAAAGTTTAGATTGTGATAATATTTCTTGGGGAAAAGTTGAAAATTTAGAGTAAAATTTTGTAGACTAAGTTGAAACTTTGTTTGAAAATTAGGAATATGTTTTTTAGCCATTTTTCCTTCACATGGTTTTCAATAGTTGATGCTGCAGCCAGAAGAATCCTAAGTCGCCTGTAAATTGTAGGGGTCAAACTCCACAGTTGTTGTCAGTGACAATGTCGGTTGATTAGTGTGAATTTCATTGACAAAATAAGAGTTGACAATTTCATCTAAAAGTATTATTATTTTCCTTCTCTAAGGTTATATTGATGAACTCATGGAAAATCTTTTGGAGAAACGTCAGCAAAACAACAGTTACATTAAGGCCAAGAGAGCAAACAGTTTTAGAATACAGGCAACTCCTAAACCACTGGCACAAAGCACACCAAGAATAAGAAAGGAAGACGTTGTAAAATCACATAAAGCAAGATTTAATAGACTTAAGATTTAATCTTTATAAAGATATCTTCAAATATGTAAATATCTTCAAATATGTAAATATATATATATATTGTGTATAACCCTTTCCCTCATAGGACAATTCTGCAACAGACTACTTTGACCATGTTTTGTCAAAGTATAGGAAATCTCTATAATTGAATGGATAACCTATGACTAAAAGTGGCAAACATTGTGGAAAAAGGAGAAATTGCTGGTTTTCAGAAATTTCTTCTTTTGTCACTATGTTTTCAAAAAGCTGTCTGCTACAGAGGTGTCAGAAACCATCTATATGCGGGAAAGGGTTAAGTGTGAGGAAGTATCCAGGAAAGGAAACGTATTAACATTGTTCTATTGTCTAAAAAATCAAACATATATTTTTCCTTTGAGGGGTCAATATACAAGTTTTGGTGGACTTTGAGAGAATAGATGGGAAAATTTCTGAACAGTGAAGGTTCAGACCAGCCTGTGCATCTTCTCTGTCTTGAAAAGCTTTACAGAAGTTGACAGGTGCTTTTAACAAGCTTGTGTAAGATACATGCGGATCTTGACTTAAACTATTTACAAAAGTCCACTTGTTCCTTTTCCCATGTTCATTTGATTTTGATTAATACAATGTAATCTATTTGAGAACAATTTTCTCAGTTAGTTTGAATTTGCTGAAAGACAAACAGTTAAAATAGTAAATAGACTGTATAAGTGCAGTCAAATCTTGTTATTTACTTTTTTGTGAATTATATTGCAGTTTACTGAGGATATTTGAAGCCGCAATATTCTTCTGAGGGAAAAGAGTTCCTTATTGCTGCTACAGCACATGCAGGGATGACTCGTCGTATTCTCTTTCCAAGTAGCCCATATACCCATCTTGTGAAGCGTCTTACGCTATGTGCCGATAGAGTCTGAAAAGAATATTCAAATAGTTATTGGTCACAATTAAATCTGGTGAAAGTACTGTATGTTGATTTGATCTGTAAAACCTTGATTGGTGAGGTTTTATCTTATACAGTGGCAAAATTTAATAAGGTAAATGTCGGGAGACTACTAGTACTCCTAACTTTATCTCACATACAAACATTTCCTCTGTAGTAGATAGCATTTAAAAACATAGTGACATTAGGGAAAATTGCTCATTATGTGCAATTTCTCCTTTTTGTCAATTGACAATGGTCTGGATAATAGGTATACATGTACTTGTCTTTTCACAATATCTCTCTTAATACTCAACCAAACCCTATGTTGTATGAGAGGATTCTTCTGAAAACCCATAACATAGGTTTTTAGTATCAAATAAGTATCTTACAACATGAAACAGTGCTGCTTATCTAGAGCTCTGAATTGGTAAACATTACAATTTGTTTTCAAGTTTAAATTCTTGTTAATGAGAATTCCAGTGTATACCCTTTCCTACATACATGAAAAAACTATAAGTGAGAAAGATTTTTGAAAACATTACATCAAACGATGAACATTTTTTTCTTTTGCCACAATGTTTTCAACTGCCATCACAATATATTTGCAAGTTGGAAAGTGTTAAACATGTTTTTAATTATAAACAACTAATTAAAAAATTATTTTGACACACACAACAAAACTGCATCTACAACTTTAAAATCATCTGACAAAATATTCAAAACATCGAAACTATGTAATTAAACACTGATTCAAGTTGAAAACATTGTGAAAAACGGAGACATTTTTCAGTTGGAGCAATAGCTCATTTGATCACAATGTTTCAGAGGTCTGAAAAGCGTCTGTAAGTGGGAAAGGGTTTATAGGGTTGATTATGATGTGATAAGTCTAGAAAATGACCAAACAAGATAATAGCTTGCTACAATTTACAGTATTATTTATATAAAGTTTATACTGAAGTTTTTGTTTATCATATTGTCATTCCTATTGAAAGGGCCATTCAAGTAGAAATATAGCTGAGCACCTGTTGAAAATGACAGTCAATTGTAAGGGTGCAATATTTCTAACTAACGAGTTATTTTCAGTTATATAACGGCGTTTCCTGGGTTAGTTACCATTACTACCATTTTTAGTCTTTGCAAATTGGTATGACCCGATCGGGATTGAACCAGCGACCTCAGATAGGTTGGACACTATACCACTGAGAAGTTCCTCTAACTAATAATACTTCATCTATGTTCTATGCCCCACATTAGACAAGACAATCTTTGGGTTTTGTATTTAAATTTCTGTTTATTCAACAGCCAACTATAGCAAAATGGACCTCACTTTTACCACTGGGATTTGAACATTCAACCTTTTTGTGTAACCACTTAGCTATAGGGTCAGGTATATATGTAGTATTCATTCAAAGAAGTTTTAATTTGGATGAGAGTAGTTACTGAACACTTACTGATGTATAAGCTGGTTCTCTTCAAGGGGGCCTGATGTCAGAACATAATCGTAGTAGGCAACTTCCATTACATGGATGTTAAGACAATTGGAAATAAACCCCTCATGTTCGGTGATGCAGGTTGATGTCTCTTCTATTTTACCATCGACAACATTGGTTGTTTGGCAGCATTTCGCTTCTATCACAGTTGGCATGTTAATGCAGTTGTTACACTGACACCTGATTAAAAAATAAATCCATGTCTTCAAAGTGAAAATTTATCATTGAATATATACATGTATCTAATATACAGTTTCAGATTTGTGAAACTTATCATTCCATATGCTATCGGAAGTCGAAACCTGCAATCATATTTTGATTTTATTCTCAATTGTAAGGACCCTATATTTTTAACAATTGGTTCTTGGACATCACTGATTGCATCTAAAGTCGATTTCTATCGATTGATTGAATATGATATCTAAGTCCATATTCTGTGTGTGTGTGTGTATTATGTTCTATTATAATTGAACAACACATCAACTTTATAAATATTTTAACTTTTGTTTGTGCACATAAGTGAATTCGTCGCAAGCAAATATGCCTTAGTTTTGCATGGTAGGGTCTGTGGATATACAAATATGAAAAGGTCAGCCATCTTTAATTTTCTCAATAAAACGCTTATGAATATCATTGAATAACATATTTCATCTAACAGAATTCCTTGTTTGTATATGTAATGATTTATAATAGACTCTGTTTACGTGGCTAATGCAGTAGAAAATTCTCACCATATTGATACATCCGGGATTTATTCGTCGATGTCGTTCAGAATCAGATGTGCTTTCTTCGTCGCTAGTAACTGTTTCTGAGCGTGCATTAGCGATCGGCTCGTATTGATATGGTCTTATTGGTACGGGTTTATTAATGTCAAAGTCAGAAACATCGCTCAAGTCACTGTCTATTAAAATATCCATGGTCAATCGTATTTCTGTCGCTCTAATTGTATTATGTTCAAACAGCACGAGATCAAATCTAAAGCAGTTATAACTTATGATGAGTATTAATTTATACAATGGTGGCCTTTTTATACTGATCAATTAAATTAACGGCAATTATGTTCTCAAACTTCTTAATTATCTAATTCAATAAGTAAACGG
Organism: Serripes groenlandicus; assembly: GCA_031761405.1. NCBI lineage: Eukaryota > Metazoa > Mollusca > Bivalvia > Cardiida > Cardiidae > Serripes > Serripes groenlandicus. The sequence goes on along the minus strand of JASEVX010000001.1, from coordinate 125,967,199 downwards.
CAATAACGTTCTCGAACTTATCTAATTACAATACAATTATCTAATTAAGGAAGTTAAATAAACATTCAAAGCAAACTGTAATCAATTATAACACGGATAAATTTACAAACCCCATCTGATTCATAATCTACAGCAAACATACTTGTATACAAACCTAAAAAGTGGCCCTTCCTCATAATCGGCCTTTTTGGACCATACATTTTTGGAAATTGGCCTTTGTTCTATTCATCTATTTAAATCCGGATGTTCTATTGTGACGTCACAAATTAAGGGGAAATTACTTTTGTGATCTTAAAATCAGGCGGGGTAATCCATGGCATAAATGTTCGGGAATTCAAGTTAAAAAACTAAATAATGTTAGAAAAGATTATTTTTCGTAATTTATATGATTTAAAACTTGTTATTATGTGTTGAACTTCAATTATATTCGATATTAAGAAGGAAAAAAAACCTCCGTATATCAGTTATTTTGATCAGAGATATATAAACATAGAGATAAGCGACACGCGATCAAACCACGTGATCATTACAGTGGATTCTGAAAATGACCGCGATATTTATTTTGTTGTGAAAGGAAGCGAGCGGTGGAAAATTGTTTTTACACATCTAGGAAACTAAATAAAGTAAATTGTTTGATAATAATTAATGTTTTTGATATTTATTAATTCATATTTATAGGAGAAGTAGTCCTATGTGGAAATCTTGTTTTAAAAAATATCTTGTTTGCAAATATTGTGAAGCCAAGTGCTCCGTATTGTGACAGCTATTTGTTTATGTATATTCACAGCAATAAAAATAATATTTTCATACCTTCCGATTCCTATTTCAGGTCTGATATAGGAAACTTTTGATGGTTGATTTTGTTTATCATTGTTAATCATTTATTTGGAAGTTCTATAGAATTGTATGTGAAAGTGAAAGTACAGATTATACTGATTTGGAATATTGTGATACCACCGTCTACCACTAGAATGAGCAAAAAGACATGTTGATAAATTACATTTTTCAATTATTCTGTGTCAATTTAAAACATTTCGTCTTGTCGGGAAGACTTATATCTTTCAACGGTGTGCAACTTTTGTTCAAATTGATAATGCAAACCATAGGTGTTTACTGTTATGACTAAGATTTCTTTGATTTTACTTATCAAATGCCCTGTTCGTTAGAGCGCCTCCTTCTTTTTTAAATTGGTCAAAATGAGTGATTTCAATTGTTTTATGTCAATTTGAATTATTCCATCTTGTCAGGAAGACTTATATCTTTGAAACGGTGTACAATTTTTGATAATTCGAAACGTAGGTGTTATTACTAAGATTTCTCTGATTGTACTTATCAAATGCACTGTTTTTGAGAGCCCCTCCTTTTTTAAATTGGTCAAAATGAGTGATTTCAATTGTTTCTTGTCAATTTGAATTAATCCGTCTTGTCAGGAAGACTTATATCTTTGAAACGGTGTACAATTTTTTTAAATTGATAATGCGAAACATAGGCGTTATGACTAAGATTTCTCTGATTTTACTTATCAAAGGCACTGTTTTTGAGAACGCCTCCTTTTTTAAATTGGTCAAAATGAGTGATTTCAATTATTTTTTGTCAATTTGAATTATTCCGTCTTGTCAGGAAGACTTATATCTTTAAAAGGGTGCAGGACGAAGCGTACCACTGTCTTACGGTACCACTGCCTTTACGTACCATTTCAGGACGAAGCGTACCACATATAGATTATATAGTAGTAAATACCTGGTGGGGCGCTCGATAATAGGTGTGAATAACAAGTATCATAACAAGTGTCATTTACCTGGTGGGGCGATCGATAATAACTCCTTTAACCCAATTAAGATCCTCAAACAGTACAAACTTGTTATTACACATCTTGAATAAAATAATTTAAATACTTAATTAGTACATTATTTTGTAACACTGAAATTTAAATAACAACAACATGTAGTTAAATCATAGACGTATTTTAATTCATAAATATAATGTATTGGTTAAATGCATAAATATTATTTACATATGGCATTTATAGGTGCCTAGAAATAAAAAGTAAATAACATAATACACTTTTTAACAGTTTAACAAACAATACATTAATATTATTAAAAAATAATATACATAATACACTTTTTAACAGTTTAACAAACAATACATTAATATTATTAAAAAATAATATACATGATACACTTTTTAACAGTTTAACAAACAATACATTAATATTATTAAAATTTCACTATATAATCTATATGTGGTACGCTTCGTCCTAAAAAGTGGTACGCTTCGTCCTGGTACAGTAAGGCAGTGGTACGCTTCGTCCGACATTCCTTTAAAACGGTGTACAATTTTTTTAAATTAATTATGCGAAACATAGATGTTATGACTAAGATTTCTCTGATTTTACTTATCAAATGCACTGTTTTTGAGAGCGCCTCCTTTTTTAAATTGGTCAAAATGAGTGATTTTAATTGTTTCTTTTCAATTTGAATTAATCCGTATTGTCAGGAAGACTTATAACTTTAAAACGGTGTACAATTTCTTTAAATTTATAATGCGAAACATAGGTGTTATGACTAAGATTTCTCTGATTTTACTTATCAAATGCACTGTTTTTGAGAGCGTCTCTTTTTTTAAATTGTTCAAAATGAGTAATTTCAATTGTTTCTTGTCAATTTGAATTAATCCGTCTTGTCAGGAAGACTTATATCTTTGAAACGGTGTACACATTTTTCAAATTTATAATGGGGAACATAGGTTTTATGACTAAGATTTCTCTGATATTCCTTATCAAATGCTCTGTTTTTAACAGCGCCTCCTTTTTTAAATTTAAATTTTGTAAGCGACATTTTTGTTTTGATGTGAAAAGACATGTTAATAGATTAGTGGAATAGAAATAGTTTCAGCTCTTCTATGACAATATTATTCCTAAGATATATATAACTTATAGATAAGTGTCCTGGTTTGGTGAATTACATAAATCAGTGATTTACTTATCATGCATTCTTCTTTTTAATGTTGAATGTTTTGTCTCCAGAGTAGCTAAAACATGAAAAATCTCTGTAAATAAAAGTATAATAATATAAAATTGAACAAATTGTTCATTATAATATGATACGATTTAATTGATACAACTTGTTTCCAGATGGTAACCAGGTGTGATGTTTGATTTGACATGTACACAATAACACCAGTATCTTTCAATTAAATTTCAGTTCAAAGTTTACTGCTTTGATGTTAACTTTCAACTGTTTTTTAATCAAAGTACTGAAATTACTGGTAACGAATTATTTTGAACATGTATTGTAAAATCTAATTTATGAATGCAATTGATCATGCTATTGCACAATTAAGTCTATTTTATTATTATTAATATTTTTGTCTAGAGATTTTTTTTATCAGTTGACAGTTTTAGTAAATGTAGCATTTCAACGGCGATGCGAGCGTTTAACATGCACACTAACTCTTTCACTGAGCTCTGCGTAAAGTCTGTCAAAACACCCATGGCATATTTGTGAGATTTACATTGTTAGTTCGATTTGTTTTCGTCACCAGGGGCGGATCCAGGATTTCGGCTTATATTATAACTATGTTTCATGTGAGTGAATTAATTATTATAAATCTATAATGTTTAACAAATCGCATAAAATAAGAATTAAAAAAAAAAAAAAAGAACAGTTCCTGTTGGGACTCGAACTCGCGTCCATAAATAATCCATGATTAGTAGTTCTACACGCTCTCCATTACACCACGGTACTTTGATACAATGTATGAGCGTTACTTTCGTATATATATTAAGCTAACTGAATGCGAGCGTATGTAAACCATGATCTATAATTAGAAAGCCCCTTTGATCATCGTTATCATGTTGGAAAAAGGAGAAACAACGGCGATGCGAGCGTTTAAAATGCACACTGACTATTTCACTGAGCTCTGCGTAGTGGCATATTTGTGAGATTAACATTGTTCTATACAGCGTGGGGTCGACTTCTCGACTAAAATTCATACTCGTGCCTTATACGTACCTGCCGACAAATGAAATATATATGCGCGTACTGTTAATTTGATATTTTCTAGAAAATTGATTATCTATGATGATTCGATAGTATAATTATGACTTCACTGTATTGAAATAACACGTAGAAGTCATTTTAATATCGAAAAAATACTAGGACTATTTAGGTGCAGCGAATGTGTATTCTAAGCGGAAGTGTAGTTTAACCGTGACTTCCGGAAACAAACACGATCGCGTTAACTGTATTATTTTTTGAGAAAAAATAATTCGTTAAAAACCCTTTACACTTAACCACATCTAATTGACAATTGATGTAACCCTTTCTTACCAAAACGGTAAAGCGCATAATTAAAATGTCTTCTTTTAACGTTTCCCATAATTTGCAGCAAACGACTTTTGAAAAAAAGCATTATATCTTTTTGCAACAAAGTTTTCAAATGATTTCAGTAATTGAACTTTCATGTATTAAGGTTTTCTTAATGTTTTCAAAGCCATCTGCTGCAATTTTTTTTTGCAACTGGGAAAGGGGTAAGAAAGGGTTAAGACAGTATTGCACAATTCGAACACATATTATTAGTGGCAGATGACTTTAAAATGGGTGCCACTCAAAATCCCCTAGCTCATAATCCCCTAGGTCCAAAAATGGCTATATAGTCAAAATCCCCTAGGTGTAAAATACAGGGTACTCAAAATCCCCTAGATGATATTTTCAAAGTACTCAAAATCCCCTAGACAGAACGTTCAAGGTAGTCAAAATCCCCTAGAATTGAAAAATTGTCTTCCTATTTATGTTTCAACACTAAGTAACTATTATAGTAAGTAAGTAAATATTTTATTAAAGTGACATGTATACAATTATAGAAATTTAAACAAAACACCCGGCCCAATGGACCTATAAATCACCTATACAATAAAAAGTAATATATTTTCACGTGAAATTAATTTGGCATTACTAACATCATCAATAAATAAATAATAAATGTCAATCATTTGCATGCTATTATATGGATTGGAATGAGACTAGTTATATAATGCATTTCTTCTTCTCATATAAGATCATGAGTAAATGTAAATCTTCAATTATTGAAAGCGGTTATCAAAGGACATCTCAAGGTAGTACTTAATTATATCATAGTAACTATGATTAGTACAATCAATAATTGTGACAAACAGATGGATTAATAAAATTAAACTTATTGTTATTATTTAAAGAAATTATCACTTTAAGGCAATTATCACCTGTGACTTAATACCAATCAGTGGGGTTTTAGTCTTCTCTACATTTTCAATCAGAACAGTTTTGTATACAAATTGTTTTATTAGGGTATTAGGTCTAGACCAAAAACATACAGAAGGGAAATAATTTATGTTTTATTAGGGTATCGCAGTCCCTCTGTTCTGGGTCTAGACTGCATCCCCCATCAGTTTAGACTAAGATCAGAGGGCTCATTTACCACAAATATATTATACGCAATCAGTATAGACTCGGATCAGAGGGTTCATCCATCACATGTATATAATTATTAGCCATTGGATTTGTGAAACAGACTTCTATGCAAACAGTAAAGACAGTATAGACCAAAAAGGGAAATAATTTATGTTATATTAGGGCATTGCAGACCCTGATCACAGCCCTCTGTTCTGGGTCTGGACTGCAGTATAGACTCAGATCAGAGGGCTCATTTACCACATTTACAAAAGCTCTTTCTGGAGTCTATTCTTTTTGCATTCTGTTGGCAAAGGCAGGAAAAGGATTTTATATTAAGTAATACCGGTAGGTTCAGTTACTGAAAGTTGGAATTATCAATGGATAATCTATTTATCTGTCTATCTATCATTTAGCAATGATAGCTGTTTATATTCTACTTTTATTAAAACATATATAGAAACATCTACAATTATTCTTCTAGGGAATTTTGACTACCTTGAACTTTCTGTCTAGGGGATTTTGAGTACCCTAAAAAAAATCGTCTAGGGGATTTTGAGTACTCTGTATTTTACACCTAGGGGATTTTGAGTACCCTGTATTTGACACCTAGGGGATTTTGAGTACCTAGCCTTTTTTGGTTCTAGGGGATTATGAGCTAGGGGATTTTGAGGTACATCCCCTAGCTCATAATATTTAATTGTAAATTATATTTTCAGACTAAGACTAGAGCCCCAAAAAAGAGAAGAATCGTGATTTGTCTCCCCCGAAAACTATTTTGGAAATAAAAAGATCTCTTTAGAAACAGGGAAAACATCAAATTTACTCAATTACGTTACAGAGCTGTTGAATGTGTCGTTATTGATAAAAAATTACCATCTTGAAATTAAAAAAAATGATATAAGCTTTATGAATTTATCCCAAACAATTTGCAAACTACGTTTTTTAAGTTGGTCTTGTATCCGATATTGTTCATTGTTTGAACATATATCTAAACAAAAAATATTCATAATCCAGTTGTTGGGACATTCATTACATGGATTAACTTGTATTATATTGTTATATAAAGCAGAATTTCTTGCAATGTTGTCAGAGTGATCAATGGAAATAAATTGATATGTATGTGTAACACCAGTTATTTTCATTATTATCCCACGAGAAAAAGTCTTCTTGTTTGTACTTTGCCATCATTTACAATCTTTTGTATGTTTATCCGAGAAGAGTTATACTCCAAATGAGAGGTAATTAAAATTCCACAGATGTAAGAAATGTATTGATGACTAATTTGCTAATTAGGTAATAACTGTGAAACATTTTTCACAAGCAATGGGCCCTTTTATAATGGAAAGATGTGAAAACATTTACTCTCTGTCAACTTCTAATTAACAAATTTATCTCAAACAATTAAACAAAGAATATGGATAGTTGGCCACAATCATGTAAATATGTGAAAACACATACTCTCCGTCTGTCATCTTCTAATTATCCTGCCCCACAATCAACGAATTTGCAGCAGACGACTTTAAAAATATCTATAAAAGATAGTATGATTATTGAAATCAGTGTTGCAAAAGGAGAAATTGTTAATTATGAGTAATTTCTCCTTGTGCCCCAATTATTTCAAAAGGCGTATGTAAGTGGGAAATTATGTCAAACCGGAAATCTTATTAAAGAAATAGGGCCTTTGAATTGACATAAAAGACATCGATATGTACACCATACAATATTGGTTATTCATTTATTAAAACAAAACCTCGATGATGATTGCAACATCGTTGTACTGCCGAGTACATGATGGTACTAAAAAATAGAACAGTAGAAGGGTAACATCCCATTTCATCTAATCCCATTTCGTCTACAGTTTTTTGAATAAGCGTGTAAGCAACTTATTTAGGGACTGTCTGTCTCATAAATCTAAGTGTAGACGAAATGGCACCGGGTTGTAGACGAACTAGGATAAAGTGTACAAAGTGTAGACAAAATCGGCATAAACCAGTAGAAGCTGTGTTTATACGTCTCTGCGGTCCCTAAACATAACGTTGACCAGTAGATGTTTACAAGTAATGGTGTATTTGTTCTCGTATTCCATTATTAAACTACCAAAGATAAGTAAATAAATATTGACGGGACAGCAGACATATAACTAGTATTTTTTGTGGGACAAATAAGACTTCGCCTGGAATTCAGGGTATTAATTGTATACAACCTACGAAGTAAAACAAGTATTCCAAATGAATAATTGGGGTCGTCAGACGCTTTTCATTTTCTATAAAGCGCTTGCAATACACGGATCATATTACGCAATATTATCGATTTTTTTTTTGGCTATACCCGTTCACTAAACCGGGATTTCGCTTGAAAATCCAGTGTCGCTTATCTCTGTGTTTATATGTCTCTGTTTTGATGTATAAAATATATGTAATAAACTATAAAGCTAAATAAATCGTTTTTATTGTTTCAAATGAATTACTTCCGTATAAAAACAATTATTAAACAATAATTCAAGGTTAAAGTTAATTGGCCGTATACAAATAAATGTATATTATGGCAAAGACAAAGTATATTATACTACAATGACAATTTACAATATTAATGGTTATGTTTGATTAAATGTATTTTGAAAATTCAACTTAACTTGTTCCAACGAAAAGTTAATAATATTTACTCATCAAGTGTAATTGAGTTGAAAACAACTTGTCTAATTCGATCTTAACCATTTTGAAAAATCGACATCGACATCCATCTTTGAATATCCAAAGACCTAATAACACACTAATAAATTGACAATATCCTTGAACCTGGATATACCTGTACACGGCGAAAAGCCGATAACGTTAATCGTACTCAGGGGAAACAACTACTATACATAAAAACGCCTTAATACCGATAATTACGGACTGGTCTCCCTTTCGAGATAGGTAAATATTGTTGTACATGTTTACATAAGTATGAATAATATGCCAATATGACAATGAACCCCAATTTACCTATTTGTTTACCCGATATGACCCTTATTCGAACATGGACTAGATATTATTAAGATAAACATTCTGACCAAATTTAAAAAACGTGGCCTCTACAGTGTTGACAAGATTTTCCTTCAATTTGGCCTAGTGAACTATTTTTTGAACAGACATGACCAATATTCAAACTTGGCCTACATATCATCAAGACAAACATTCTGATACAGTTTCAACATGCTGAAGTTAAAAATGCAGCCTCCATTATGTTAACAAGATTTACCTTCAATTTGGCCTAGTGACCTAGTTTCTGACCCAATATGACCCTTATTCGAACTTGACCTAGATATCATTAAGACAAGCATTCTATCGAAAATGCCGTTGATAACTCCACAGCACTTGCAGGCACATGCACAGCACGATTTAGGGAGAGGTTTGCGTTTGCACGCTACCTCTAAAACCTAGTTATTGGTGCATTGGTGGCTGCCACCCTCTCTCTCTTGTGGGTACTGTCATCTCCTTCTCATTCAGTCCTCCCTTCTTTTATAGGGCATCTTGTAGTTCTGTTACTCTGACACTTTTGTGCGCGCGACTGGAATCTGATTAATGATGCGATGACCCGGTTTTCATAACCTGCGAGACACATTGGATGGTCGGCCAGACTCCGCCTTTCCCAGGTCAATGTCTGCCCGATGTCCGTCCGGGCTCTGAGCGGCGAATTTAGCCCGGTGCTCGCCAGATAAGTATGATGCCCGACCGGGCCGGGGTGTCGTGGGGTGGGGGAGTCGGATAGACCCCCCGCTAATTTGTCGACCCCTACGCCCCCGGTTAATCCGCCACTGTATATTTCACGTGACTTCTTTCTTTTTTTCCGTTCCTCTTCGCGAATGTTAATAATGTTAACAAGCGTTCATATTTGACCTCTCGGAGCATTAATTTCTAAATTAAAAAAAATAATATAGCAATGTGTCAATTTTCTGCGTGAATAACAATTGTTAGAACTCTTTTGAACCAATAAAGAAAACGATGGATTTTGCGTTATTGCGTGTAGGGACTCCACCAATGAAAAACAAAAGACTCGACATCGCGTATTTATTCAAATTATAAGCATGGCTTCCGTCCAACATTATCTGAAATACAGGTAGCTATGTGGTTCTAGTGGTGAATGAACATATCCCAAACAATGATTCTCATTAAAGGTGCGATGCTCTGCGAAGACCTACCTTACAGCATATAAGACAAGTGTTAAAAACTATTACAAAAAGTCACGTCCACATTGCATGTTTTAGCCTATGTCAACGATTTCCTGAATGCTTCTTCAATGACCTATTAGCCAACATTGTAGATTCAGATCAGACTGCGTGGATGCCCGGATTAGTCTGCACGGACTGCGCAGGCTGATATGGGTCGATACATAATGCAGAGTCCACAATGTTGTTTTTCTGGCGGAACGGCTCCTATGTACTTGAGACAAAATGAATAATTTATATCTTGTTCGAAATGATTAATGTCATAAAGTCATAACTGTAAATGATAACTCGACAATAAATGATTTTTAGAATAAACTGCATTAACTTAAACACAACTGCAAGTTTTGAAATTACACCTTTTTTTTTCCACGAAGCTATGTATACATTGAAGAACAAGACGCAACATAGTTTATGATTATATGTTTTATCAACGTTACTTCATTTATAGGCCTATCTGGCGGAATATGGTATAATGGCAATCCCGTTTTCAGGTTCGTAGCTTAGCTGAAAATTAACCAAATTCCAGGATGGACTGGGGCATGCATCCGAGGAGTACTTGTTAAGGTTGATTTTCAGATTTTTGTTGGAAATATAGAATAGGGCGGGGGCCTATAACGCCATGGCTACGGCCCTGGCCTTTATCATATAATCTGTATTTTAAACCAGAAAACGCCTTGATATACGAGTAATTATATTACTGTCAAACAAATTGGCACATCAAAATGAATCCCTCTGTCAGCAAGTCAAATACATAGTATTGTTTTATGGCGTGACACATACTAGCCGCCCCTCGAGAAACCCAACATTTTGGTCTCTCTTTTGGTTTTATCGTGGGGCGGCTCAATTATGGTGATGGTCTCTTTAACATTTGTCCACATGTTTACATATTCTGACGCATGCGACTTTTCAAATCTTAATGGTAGAAGAAGATGAGCAATTTCTCCTTTTGTCATAGTGGAATTTTTTCTTCATTTTAAAAGTAATTATTATTCAGTGTTGCGACACAGTCTGATCCGGATATTCACTTTTATTCAAAGAGTAGTTCATTTTCAAGTATTTTTTTGTTTTTTGAATCGGTTCAATGGCAACTGGACGTTTATGTAAGTACACAGTCTGACCTGTATCGCCGTCAAATCGGTCATATCACATAACATCAGGTGTTCGGGACATTGTGACCAGCGCAGGTCCTGATCAGACAGCGCGGAAGAGAAAGAAAAAAAAAACTTATTCTTTCAATTATAGTGAGTTTTAATTCTTTGACTGGATAGTTTCGAAATAGTTCTGTTCCATATTTGATGTATTTGAGAAAGGGTTAAACAAGTAACAATTGCTTTGTGACAGCACTGATTATTATAAACGGGTATACCAATGGTCTCGTCCGTCACTTGGAACGGTATTTCTGTTATACCACAGTTATACCAACCACAGTTATACCACAGTTATACCACAGCATTTCTTGAGTGAATAACCGGGCTACTTAATCCTGGCACCAGCGTATTTATCACCTAAATCCAAAACGCCAAGGCGGGAAACCACTACTACCATTTCGGTCTCGTCTGCCCTTATCAACATTATTTCAGTTGTATCACGGCGAAAATTCACTTATTCATGATACCTGGGTAACCAAACCAGTACTAGGCTAGGAAAGGTGCCCTTCACACCTTGCTTTAATGGATTATTGGCAGACGGTACATGTGTTCATTCGAGCACTCGTGTAACTTCTCTGATATAATCCGACTTGGAATTGAACCCGAGTCTCCCATTTTCGAATCGGACACTGTGACCGCTGCACCACCGTGTAATAATTTAGGACAACATTGTAGAAACAACATACAGTAACAATATGAACAATGTTTACTTCAACCTATTAACCCTTTCTCACATATAGACGATTTATGACGCCTCCTACAGCAGACGACTTTTGAAATAATTGTGGCAAAAGGTGAAATTGCTCATATATGCAATTTCTACATTTGCCTCAAGGGTTTCAACTTTTTTCAATAATAATACTATCATTTATAGAGATGTTTCTATATTTGGGATTTGATCAGTTCAAGGTCGTCTGCTGCAGATTTAGTGTATGCAGGGACACAATATAGTGTCCCTGGTGTATGTTAGAAATGGTTAAGTATGGTTTTTTTCGTAATTATACATATGAGGCGTTCCACGAGAAAACCAATATTATGGATCTGCGCAGGCTAATCCGGGCAGTCACATTCCGTCTCAGGGGGATAAAGGTATAGAGTAATGATTCCTAAAACAGAAAATCCACAGGAGGCGAAAAGTGTCTTCCCTAATTAGCCTGCACGGCTTGCTTAGGCTGGTCCGGGTCGATACTTTACGCAGAGTCCACAATGTTGGTTTTCTCGCGGAACGGCTCATATTGAGATATAGAATATACGAGTCGCCAGCTGTCATTGTATTGTATGTAACAGTTAATTATGGAACTAAATCAAATCACCCTAAAGCCATTGGGAGAATAAATCCCAAAGTTATTACTGTAGTGAGGATAAAATACGAAAGAAACAAATACACATCGCTACAGTCTACCACATCTTCCCATGTGACTTCGTCTTCTTCTTCCTCTTCCTCGTCCTCTTTATCACATTCTTCATCTTCTTGGTTTAAGTTATCATCTATTAGCTCTTTATTATCCTGTTCCCATTCATAAACATCCATATCCGCATACGTTTCTGGATAAAATACGGACATCTGTGACTCCCTGCCATTCAAAGAAAAGGGCTGATTCTCATTCAGTGGAAACGGCCGACTTGTCGCTGTAAATGGATTATTGACTTTGTTGGATAACCTGGAATCAGTTCTTGATAGACGCGAGTCAGATCGACCCAAACGTGACGATGGTCTATTACCTGATAAGGTTGGTTTATTCTGAATCAATGATGTTGATCGATTTAACTTCTTCTCTGATTTATGAGTTTCACTACTGCCAGGCATTGTCTTGTCTTCATTAAGTTCTTTGTTAACACGTTCAAGTGATATTTCAGCAATAGTGTCAGCTGTTGACAAAGATTGGGGATCAGTAAATGGCTCTTTGGTATATTTGGGGATGTCTTCAGTATTTGATCGTATAAACTCAGCTTGCGACATTTCATTTGTCACTTTCACACTTTCAGATTGAGATATTATTTCATCTGGAATCGTAAGGTCTTGATCATCTTTGAAGGTAACATGTTTCCCGGTTTTAGCAGCTTTTCTTACATCTGGCACTTCTTGTAACTCCCCCTCAAAACCTTTATTTTTGATTCCGTTATCCGGCTGTTCGTCTTCAAAAGCATCTGTTTGTTCTTGAGCTTCCGTACTAGATGTAACCGCCTTTGATTCTGGCATAGGTGCATTATAATATTCTTCCTGCAATATGGGTGACTGAGCATCATGAGTTTTATCTTTAGACTCTGTATCATTAGGATCTTCCCTTTCGAGATTTTTCTCCTTATTTTCAATGTCTTTAATGGTTTGTTCGGTGTCCTCATCTTTAGACCCGGAATCGTTACGAGCTCCCTCTTCAAGATTATTGTCCTCATTTGCAATGTCTTTAATGGTTTGTTCAATGTCCTCGTCTTTAGACCCAGAGTCGTTACTAGCTGCCTCTTCAAGATTGTTGTCCTCATTCATAATTTCTTTAATGGTTTGTTCAATGTCCTCACATTTAGACGTTGTATCATCACGGGCTGCCTTATCAAGATTTGTGTCCTCATTTGAAGTGTCGTTAATGAGTTGTTCAATGTCCTTACCTTTAGACCCTGTATCGTTACGGGCTGTCTCTTCAAGATCGGTGTCCTCATTCGTAATGTCTTTAATCATTTGTTCAATGTCCTCATCATCGGAAAACATCGTAGATCCATTCTCTGAATCGTTATCATTATTTGTTGATTCTTCTAAATCAGTATTTTCTTTGTAAAGCAGTATAGTTCCAGCAGTTAATTCTCTCTGTATTTTCAAATCAGGTGATTCATCACTGCGAGTCGACAAGCTTGTAGAATTTCCCGAAGAATAACTCTGACCAGCGTATAAGTTATCGTCCTCCAACCACGAAAATCTCCTGTTCTCATACCGAGCGTAGCTGTCAATACTGTTGACTCTCTTCTTTTCATTTGATGTCGTATGCGAACTATTACCATTCACATTTTGTTTGACGTCAGCGGCTGAATTACCGATACTTTTAACTAAAGTTTTCTTCTTATCCTCAAAGCATGTCGCTGTTTTGATGATTCTTTTTGTGAACCTTACCGCTCTTTTTATCATCGGTGGCACAGCATATTTAAACAACTCCAGTGTCAATATGCGAATCTGTAAAACGGTGATACAAGTCCCAGCAGCGCTCATTATAGTCATTGTCAATATATATACTGCAAACAGTGATATATCCTCCGAATTCTTTGGCATGGATTCGCTTACAACTATCAAAACCACCACGAAGGATAAGAACACTGTTATTGCAAAGCCAGATTTCTCTCCTGACACTGTGGGTATGGTGAAAGTAAACACATTGATATATGCTAACATGATCAGCGGAATTGTGATATAAAACGTCACATACAATGGGCTTCTTTCTAATGTCAATGTAAACCGTACCACTCTCTGGGAGTTCAAGGTTTCCTCAGTGGTTTGATAGTTCACAAGTTTCCACACTGAATTTTCGGTAAACTTTTCGTGGATTTTCATACCATCGCCAGCAAAATTGATCAATACGTCGGTGTCACTTGATGACCATGTCCCAAACTAAAATACAATTGAATCATATAATTAAATATAAGCGGAAGTCATCCATCCCCTTAGGATCGAGGTTGATTGATTAGGGTTTAACGACCTTTTCAACAATTGTCTATTAAGTAGGGTGGTATACATTGTGGAAATAGTAGAACTTTTTCATGCTTCCCTCTATGATTTCAAATATAAATGTCATCCGCCGCAAATCTTTACTACTCTTATAATGTAAATATTAAAAGTGACTTGTCCATTACCCACAGTTTCAAATTTGTGTCAACACTATATTTTAATTCTTAAGATGTGACATTTGTGTTCCCTTTTCAACCCAGTCGACTCAAAAAAATGTGTCAATTGCAAATGTAACCTGTTTCTTGATATAGATTTTAGAGTGGTTAAAAAGGATTTGAGCGAAAGAATACATTATCTGGAAATGTTGAAATATAATTTTGATTGAGAGTATCTACCATATCGTGGAAAAGGCGGATTTGCCTATCATGAGCACGTTCCTATTTTCCTATAACGTTTTCGTCTGCTGCAGAATCTTGAATTGTCGTCTGTTCATAAGGTACAAAGTACACTTACCTGTAAATAGCAGATCTGTCTATCATACGGGTAATTCGTCATGATCACCTGACACGAGGTGTCCACCACTTGGTACGGCCGCCAGATACAGGACCCGTTGTAGTCGATATCAACGAACATAAAGGAGGCCCCCATTGCGAATATCTTCGTCACCCCGTTCATCAGGACAATGTCCGGCTTCCATATGTCGTTCTGTGGCATCAGCATTCTCGTCATTCCGCTCCTCTTTGTTGGATCCCATGCTATGTTACCGTCAAACCACGTGACTTGAAACTGGCCAGTTGTGGTCAATACTTGGTCAGCCTAGAAATGATATGAGATGCGGCTAGTTAGTTTGTAAATCGATCTGCGTATAGTGAAGACTCATATTGGCCTGCATACACATAGTCTCACCAGAGTCTTCACATTCCGCCTATATGTTATATATATCTAAATGCATAACAAGAGCGTCCCGCGAGAAAACCAACATTGTCGACTCTGCGTAAAGTATCGACGCAGATCATCCTAATCATGGCGCGCAGGCTTGCCCGGTAAGACACTTTTCGCCTCATGTGGATTTTCTGTTTGAGGAAACATAACTCTATACCTCTATCCCCCTGAGACGGAATGTGTCGGCCCGGATAAGTCTGTGCGAACTGCGCAGGCTGATCTTGGTCGATACATTACGCAGAGGCCGTAATGTTGGTTTTCTCGCGGGACGGCTCATATTATGACACCAATAAGAAGTGAAGCTTTATTAGTTAAAGTACAATTCAACTTCAATTCTGACAGAACTACATGTACTTCACTTGAGTAAGCATCCTTGTGACGAAACCAAGTCATTGGCATTAAAGAAATGATAAAACTGCTAATTGCCAAATGACTATCACATTCGAGGCTTGTCTGGCGAGTTGATGTTTTATCTCCTAAGACACCTTGTACTTTTGCATTACCCTACAAGTAGGTATATGTGGAAAAGTAGCCAGTTGCTTGGAAAGTATGTTGTGTGGTGTACTGGTGTGGGAAAACCAGGAAACGCATGAGTAGGTGAACTGGTCGCCGTGATATGACTGAAAAATTGTTGAAATGAAGTGAAACTCCAATCAATCAACCTTCAAGTAGTGGGTCTACACTTCTAGTTTTCTGTCAGAATATTTATTAAGGTCTATTTTACACTTTATTCAAATAAGGGTATTTTTCACAAAGTGGCCAAGATAATTTCAAAGTCATCAGCTGCAGATTTGTTGTATGTGGTATAGGGTTAAAACGACGACTAATCCGGTAAATTCATGAAAGAAGCCCGATGTTTACATCGAGTATACCCTTTTAGTCGAGGTGATGGCAATTTCACTGATACAGACGCCATTTGATACCTTAACACCAGACAAGTTTTGAAAACAGTGGAAAAAGCTCAAAACACTGTTAATTCCATTCTTTCCAATGTTGTACACTCATTCAAAATATACTTAGATTTTGTTCATGATATTGCAAAACCTCCAACAGAGTTTCCAAATCAGCCCGTTCAGACGACGACAAATTACCGTTTCAGACAACAGGTTAATTGTTTCCTTTGTTGCAGGTAACTTACCTCATCGAGCCCATTTACTCCGACCAGATAAAAGTCAATCGTTGCGTTTATCGGGTCATTCAAGGACCTAGTTGGTAGATTGTCGTTTGAGTAGTTGAGCAGTGCCTGATTTATGGTTTCTATGACAACTTCGACTGCAGGTCCAGACTGTTCTGTGGTGGTTGTTGGTGGAATTGGTGTCGGTAACGGTACTATTAACGATACATAAACTAGTAAACAAATAGGTCTGATCGCTTTCATGTTTGGGCAATTGAACCGCGTTAAGAGATGTGGGTTCTCAATCCTTTGCCACATACAGACGCTTCTTGACGCCTTTGCAGCAGACGATTTATAACAACATGGTGACAATGTTTTTAACTCTATTCAATCATTATACTTTCATCTATGCAGGAATTTTATAGTTTTGCCTAGATATGTTCAAAGTCGTCTGCTGCATATATGTTGTATGTGGGAAAGGGTTAATGCAACTGCGTGCATTGAAGACGCATGTGATCCCGTGCACACGCACAGTCTAACCGGAGCCTGCTACGTACCCCTTCTTCAGATATATTCATTTGTGAAACTTTTGACATAAATTGAAGAAGTGTTGCCCCAGTAGTTTTACGCCAAGTTAACTTGATGACCCCACTGGGGAGAGCCAATCAGACCCCAAATCGCCTGTCGCAGCTCGTTTATAAATGAGTATTGAGGTCACAGCTTTAGTTTATTTTCGTCATAAGTTAAATCAGCGGCTTTTCTTCAATAGGCGGAGAACGAATGCTCTGAACAGACTAATTTCGACCACAGACTCGACCGAGTCTTAAATGTTCACAATATCTTAATATCTTAAAGCTTCCGTTTCGCGTGAAGCGATTCGATGACTTTAAGTGCAGCCTTTAATCCGGATAACTGTCTATTGCTCACACCCACGTGAGGGACGATTCTGGTCAAGGCATGTCAAAGGTCAAATTTACATTGAGTTAAAAACGAACAAATCAGAAAAAACAACCCATACAGTTAGCTTAGATGTCTTTACAGTCAATTGCTACTGATTTGTATCTGGAAAGGTTTTAAAAACATACTGATATAGTAGTGGGCATAGAAGCCTCTATACTGTATAATCCCGTCCGACACGAAGCGAATCAAATGTTTTTCGTTATATAGGTCGAATCGCATCTTTCTGCTTCCACAGGCTGTCCCAACCACTGTGTCGGTCGTACAACTTCCTGGAATGAAAACAATACATGTACACTGAACACTCGATATCTCAACATCGCATTTGTCGACATCATTTATGTCGAGGATGTTTTCATCGAATCATCTATTCACAGAGTCGGTCGTACAACTTCCTAGAATGAATAGAATACAGAGGACTCTCGCTATCTCAACATCAAATTTGTTGACATCAGGACGTTTATCACCGAGGCATCTATTCACTGTGTCTGAAGTACTACTTCATTGATTTAATGATTGATTGAACGGCATTTCAGTTTTATCAATGTGGCCAATTTAATACCATCGGGTTGTTCCTGGTTTCTCGCAGTAGTAATACTTTTTTTTTATTTCTAGACATCTGGCTATATTCCAACATCAAATAATTAGTGGAAAGCAAAAGACGTTTGTAAGAAAGACTTTTGTCAATCTTAGAAAAGAATAAATGCCAAAGCCGGAATTCGAACTCACAAATCCTGGTACGATAGACATTGTCAATACCGACTGAGCTATCAGGGTCAAATTATACTATTATTATAACATATAAAAAAACAGTTGACACTTGCTAACCTCCTATGTCGAGGGTCTTTCTCATCGAAACACCCATTTATGGAATTGATCACACATCCGTTTTTCGAAACAATAACCAATTATGCATCACATTTGTAGTGTTTTATAACAAATTTCACATACAAAATATTGATTGATAGCCTTGCTTAACGCCGTTTATCTTTAACGTTATTTCAAAGATATTACCTCGGCTAGGTCACTTTATCATGTATAGGCTGGCTGTTTCGCTCCTCGTGTACTCTATATAATACTCTTACTAAATACGTTACTACCTTTCGACGTGGACTTTGAGGTGAAAGACAAACGATGATTGTAACACATATGATAACTCATTGGGATACGAACCCATGACCCTAGTTGATTGATATCTCTCGTCGTCATCGACTGCGCTATGGTGAGCAAACATCAAAGAAAGAGGATCGATGATGAAGTTGTAAAATTACGCTTTATAACAAATTGTTTATTGACGTCAACGTCCTATTTACCACCCACAAGGATTTTTAACTGCTAGAGAAAGGTTGTGATCAAACACAAATGTCACGGATATATAACTTGATCGTAATAGTCATCTATTTACAAACGTCCGCAAGATTAGCTTTAGTGTACCAATGTATTGAGGTCGGCCATATGAATTACAAAGTGTCTTTGTTTGCGAACAATGCAGATCCAGATCAAGATCTACATTGTTCACATATTACTAAAGCCATGTAGATGCTATTGTCAACTTGTTTTGTATCATGATAAGACTGAGCAGAGATATAGGCTAAAATGAACCTACACTGTTCAGAAATGACATCTTAAACATTTTCCCATGGGAAGGCTCAATTATTGTTTATAGTCAAATGAACGTACCGTTGTATGCCATGACTCTGTCGTATATACAGTCCGCTGATTTTTCTAGTTTGATATCTTGAATCTCCACTACGATTCGATAGTATGTGTAATTACTGTTGGTCAGCACCCAGTAAACATCAGAATTTCTTTAAAAAAAAATAATATATATATATTTAACGCTTTCACACATAGGACAAACCTGCCAATAAACGCAACATTATGTCAAATCACTTTTAATGAAAGTATAGTAATTACATAGAGTTGAAAACGTTGTGGTCAAAGGAGCAACTGTTCATGATGAGCAATTTCTTCTTTGGCCACAATGTTTTCAAAAGTCATCAGAGGAAGAGGCGTTCGAAAGAGTCTGAATATTGTAAATACAACTGGTCTATTTATTCCGACGCCAGCGATTCGGTCGTGATGCTAATACCACAAGCCTGACTAAGGCGGCAAGTAAAGAAAATCATTTCCATCATTGTTAAAGTCGTTGGTATAACACGGCCGCATGCACTTGCACCCGAGGCAAACGTTCTACCACGACACCAATGAGGCGGTCTGCTATGATAAGAAATGAGATCATTGTATATTATTGTCATAACTACGCTAATATTAGGTTTCCCGGGGCACGGAATAAATAATAAGGACAATGAGGCGTTTCAGGCGTTCAGGTCTCTCGACGCATCTCCGTCTGAGTTTTACATAAACGGAAATATTATTTAAATGGATGAAGCTACAATTCCAACTTTTTGACAGAAATTCTTCCCGATGTAGGTGAATAGTTAGTGCCATGGGGAAACTGTGTGGCTGGAGAGCTTTGCCTCGCATCTGTCATAGGACACGGATTGTGGTCTCAATTCACCTAATAAGTTAATGGTTTTTGTATTTTTTGCACAGACAATCATAATAACCGACGGAATTTATTGATGCATTTTCAAAATGTAAATACAAAAAGATCCATATCAATCCTCGCCATATTTTGTCAAGCAAATCGAAATCAAGTTTAAGCGTTCAATATAACAACAATAACATTTGACTTTTTGATCGTATGTACTACGCTGTTGTTGTTATATTGAACGCTTGAACTTCAAGATATATTTCGGGTTGTTTGGCAAAAGAGGGCGAGGATTGATATGGATCTCTTTGTCTTTACATGGAAATGGATCAATAAATAAACAATAAACCCTGTTCACGTGCCGACACATTTTGACATTGCTGCAGCAGACGATTTTCGAAAACACTGTGGTGAGATCAAGTGTATGAATTGGAAATGGTTATAGAAGTTGTGGAATTGAGTGAATAATTACTACGAGCTGCAGATATTTCGAGACTCGAGACTCAATGGTGCAAATTTGATCATAAAAAACTTTCATATTTCATATATATGTTAACTCTTTCAGCGCCAAAGGCAATATTGAGCTTTTTGCAAACAATACAGATTCAGGTGAGTCAGCTCGTAACGAGCTGTCTTACCTGAAATCTGCATTGTTTGGCTGTGAGTTATAAAAATATTCCAATAGTCCTAAAACATGAAAATAGATTCGTCCGAGTTTGAACATGGAAGAGTCTACTTTAAACAATTCGGCGCTGAAAGGGTTAATGAAAACATGATAGGGACATCATTCTCAGTTATATACTATTTGTTAAATAGAATGCTTTGTTCTATGGGCCGGTGGTCTAATTACTTTCAATAAAATATTTGTCCATTGTCATTGTCATTTCTTACATAGGGTAGTCGGTAGAGCCATCAAAGTTTGGACTTGAGATATTTTGATAATCGGTTGTGTTCTGATTAACGTTGTACGTAGCGTCATATTCAGTGTACAGCGAATCGCAACCTGTAATGAAAAAGACCAATTAGATACAGGCACGTAACTGTACCTGATGCATGTTATGGATGACGGCATAGTCCATTTAAATGGCTCTCTTATTCCACACTGATAGGATTATATCATTTACCTTTAACTCAAAATTCAACCCCAAAAAACTAATTAAATTTGGCTGCGTGGCTTTTTGGGTGTTTCTAATAACTTATAAAGCAGTCAAATAACCAGCTGTTTATAACATGATATTGGCATCGTCTGACGAAAACCGACATTCAGGACCCACTCTCTAGTACATAGGCGCTCTACATTGTAAGTGAGTGTAAAGAACGGCTCTCTGCAAAGGAGATTGATTCGGGTCCATGCATGCGACCATTGAAATTCCAGCGCCATTTAAAAAAAAGAAACAATTGAAATGAGCAATATGATTATAATTCTTATTAGTTGTCAAACGTCTTAAGGTCTGTGTTCTGGTGGCGTGGCTAAAATGATATCGATAAGCTTGTACCCGGCGATACTTTAGTACATAGGTAATAATAGGCATAATGAAACAATTTCAACTAGATTGAGCACCTCCACTAATATACCGCTATCGCATATATAGTGAATAAATGCATTTACAATTGATTTTCGTTAACTCTATAGCAAGAGACATATAAACAATACAACTTCAGTTTGGAATCCCTTCATGCATGATGATGCAAACTACTTTAAGACTTTGAAAGGTTAAACCCGATAAGATCACACAAAGGTTGCCTCTACAGCCTTTAGCTTCGTACATCATGCTCACAGGGTGCTGTCATTACGGGCGTATGCCTGACCTGATAAGGAATTGGTAGGGGTAGGTAACTCTAGACTTTTAATTCCGATTGACCAACTTACTGATATCGACGGCTTTGTAGACTAGTCGGAAGCCTTTTCTAACGAGAGAGTAGTCCGTTCTAAAGAACACCAACATCTGATTACTAATCGTTCGATATGTTCCGGATGGAGCCGATGTGCCGCACGTCTTGGTGAGTTGTTTACTGTATCGGGCTGTGTCACCTGGTTTTAACAAAATGTACATTTCATGTAGACAGCTTAACCTTTATTCTGTCAAATATTTGCGATGTTTATAAGTATTGGCGAGTTTTAACAATTTCTTGTACAATTCTGAAGTAATATTTACTGAAATAAGGAATAAGTGCCAACAATCAAAACCGAGATGTGCAGGCTGGTATTGTGCTACTTTGTTCGCAAATACTGTTTACAGTTAAGTGCAGTAAATTCAGTAAATTTGGTTACATTCGCGTCAAGCGAATAAAGAAGCATTAATTCGATTTTGTTGTTATTATGATGATTTATCCCTTTCCCCCATACGACAATTCTGGAGCAGACGACTTTGAACGTATTTTGTCAAAACATAGAAAATCTCCATAATTTAATGGATAACCTATGACAAAAAGTGGAAAACATTGTGGCAAAAGGAGAAATTGCACGTTTTGTGCAATTTCTTCTTTTGTCACTATGTTTTCAAAACGCCGTCTGCTGCAGAGGCGTCAGAAAGCGTCTATATGAGGGAAAGGGGTAGATTAGTGTTTTTCTCATAGTGTCATCCCAAATGAAAGAGGACCACTCTTGTCTGACTTATGAGAAAGCTGATCCGAATTGCTTTCAGAATTATATCCATATTGCACGGCATCGAACAGAAAGGCATTCGGTAACTACGTTGGTTGAATATAATTCATTATTCAAGGACCATCTATTTTATAAAATGTATCAACCTTCTAGATGTATTTATTTTGTTTGGAAGGCAATGAGAGCCATCAATTGAATGATTACTATTTTCATTACCATGTATTTTAATTATGCAAGTTATTCACAGTGTGCTTATATGCTTGTGTTGTAAATAAACGTATGTACTTGTCTGTTCTGTTCTGTTCTGTTCTGGTAACACTATTTAACTAGCTGGCGGCTCACCGACTGGGGCCATGTCAAAACTGACCATACTGTAGCCACTTGATTTCGAACCCTCGATCCCCCTCTCCCGAAGCGTTATCATAAGGATAACACACTTTTGCGTTTGTTTCTCAGACCGTATCATTTAACGAGCTCATATATGTCTTAGTGATTTTCATTATATCGTCATCTCGTAAAGTCGGTTTTAAATTAACTTGCTCGGTATAAACATTTGCTTTTTCAGAATTTTGAAAACCGTAGGTAAAATTCAGCGTAGAGCTACAGTCGATGCTCCTCCTGCATTTTACGTTATGTGGAGACACATATCAGTTTGCTCCGTAGTTACACTGTTTTTCCTGCTTTATCTTGTCAATATTTAATTCTTAAAGCTTCTGTGAAATGAAACAGCTACGAAAAGACCGCACATTCAAAATAG
Organism: Serripes groenlandicus; assembly: GCA_031761405.1. NCBI lineage: Eukaryota > Metazoa > Mollusca > Bivalvia > Cardiida > Cardiidae > Serripes > Serripes groenlandicus. The sequence goes on along the minus strand of JASEVX010000001.1, from coordinate 125,943,891 downwards.
CCTTCTGACCACAAGTTAACGCATTTTGACGTATCTATAGAAGAAAGTATACTCCATATTAACAGTTCAGTTGTACAATATATATTTAACACGTAATCTATGTATCACATGTTTGTTACATATAAATTATGAGCCACCGGCTCGTTTGCTAAAGTTTACAATACGATTATTATATCGTTTACTTGTAAGAATTAATCAGCACTTGGTATGATGCCTTGTGTTTGTTGAAATGGCAGAAGTTTACTTATTTGTAAACGTGTAAAATTCGAGTATGTGATATCCCTTACACAATCATACAAAGTAAAATGTATAAATGTATATAACTTGTGTTGAGCAGGTGGCCCGATTATACAATACAACTTGAATTCGAATTTGAACTTATCCTTCTAAAGCTACTGTATACATATTATAGATATGAAAAGGTAGTGCATTCTGAATATGCATTTCGGTATTTTTCTTCTGATGGTCGTTTTCATTTATCGCGGTTCACTGATACCCCGCATGTCTTACCATCGTAAAGTACGACATAGTCATATCCACAGTAAAAGTTATACTCGATATCAAACGTTGAGTTGTCAAAATACACTTCCACACCCATCGAAGAGTTTTGGGCCGTAATAAGCCAACGGCATCGTAAACGACTGAAAAAAGAAAAGATACAGCGAAAGATAACGAGCAATTTCACTTTTATTCAATAATTATACTTTGAATTATAAAGCTTTTCACTTGTTGACATGCTTTTGCAAAGACGTCTGCTGCAGATTTATTATATGTATAAAAAGATAGTCATATAACAAGGAGGTCAAAAACCAATGTGGCAACGTTACAACAAAAGCAAACATGACAACAAGCATACAATATACAATACATCAAACATGGCAAACATGGCAGTACATGCAAGTCATTATTAACAGTTCAGTTGTACAATATATATTTAACACTTAATCTATGTATCACATGTTTGTTACATTTGTTGAGACAAAAATGCTCGTTTGCTTAAGTTTACAATACGATTATTATAACGTATAGCTCTATCACTACACCACTGAGGCGGTCTGATATACATTTGAACCGTCCATCGGACAAAGGCAAAAGTTGGCGCTTGTGACCAGAGTAGATCCACATCAGCCTTGGGCATACATTTCTTAAAAAGCTTGTTTGAAGCGTCTGTGAACTTGTTCAGATTCTGATAGGACGACGAAGCTGTACAGACTCTTTAGAACCTACAATGTTTAGAAGTTGCAACTTGTACCTTTTTTCCATGGACGGGGTGGGCTCATAACAGTTCTTCCAAATGAAGCCTCCATTACAAATACAACCGATCGGAAGTCCAATTAGCTAACGTGTTCTACTGTTAGTTATAACTTTAAAGGTGCTCTGAACTCCACAAAATAGATATTATAGTCAAAGTTTTAAAACTGTTCAAATGTTGTCTTGAAATATTAGAATCATAATTCTGGGATAAAATTAGAGTAATAATTTCCAGTATCATAGACATTTAAATCTAAATGACTCGAGGGGAACAATGTCTTCTTTTCTTAACGTAGAGGTTAAACACATCATCCATCATACAATAGAGGAATTTAAAGTATTCCTACTGGGAGGCAAACTTACTTCGAGTAATCACTACCAAAACCTCCCGATTTAACTACGTTAACGTTTGCATACGACTAATTAAACCATATGGGAAATCGTGAAAACGCTTATTCATAGTCATAGATGTGAATGCAATTTGGAAATTGTTAAAAAGCATGTCTTCTCCGCAATACAGACTAAATGGCAAAACTTAAAAAGGCATATCTACTCCGAAGTACAGACTAAATCGCCAAACTTAGAAGGCATATCTAATCCGCAATACAGACTAAATGGGTAATCTTAAAAAGTAAGTCTACACCGACGTACAGACTAAATGGGCAAATTAAAAAAGTAAGTCTACTCCGACGTACAAACTAAATGGGTAAACTTAAAAAGCAAGTCTACTCCGACGTACAAACTAAATGGGTAATCTTAAAAATTAAGTTTACTCCGACGTACAAACTAAATGGTTAAACTTAAAAAGCAAAAGTCTACTCCGACGTACAAACTAAATGGGTAAACTTAAAAAGCAAGTCTACTCCGACGTACAAACTAAATGGGTAAACTAAAAACGTAAGTCTACTCCGACGTTCAAACTAAATGGGTAAACTAAAACAGTAAGTCTACTCCGACGTACAAACTAAATGGGTAAACTTAAAAAGTAAGTCTATTTCGACGTACAAACTGGGTAATCTTAAAAAGCAAGTCTACACCGACGTACAAACTAAATGGGTAAACTTAAAAAAGCAAGTCTACACCGACGTACAAACTAAATGGGTAATCTTAAAAAGCATGGCTACTCCGACGTACAAACTAAATGGGTAATCTTAAAAAGCAAGTCTACACCGACGTACAAACTAAATGGGTATACTAAAAAGCAAGTCTACACCGACGTACAAACTAAATGGGTAAACTTAAAAAGTAAGTCTACTCCGACGTACAAACTAAATGGGTAAACTTAAAAAGCATGCCTACTCCGAAGTACATACTAAATGGCTAAACTTAAAAAGCAAGTCTACTCCGACGTACAAACTAAATGGGTAAACTTAAAAAGCAAGTCTACTCCGACGTACATACTAAATGGGTAAACTTAAAAAGCAAAAGTCTACTCCGACGTACAAACTAAATGGGTAAAATTAAAAAGCAAGTCTACTCCGACGTACAAACTAAATGGGTAAACTTAAAAAGCAAGTCTACTCCGACGTACAAACTAAATGGGTAATCTTAAAAGCAAGTCTACACCGAAGTACAAACTAAATGGGTAAACTTAAAAAAGCAAGTCTACACCGACGTACAAACAAAATGGGTAATCTTAAAAAGCATGGCTACTCCGACGTACAAACTAAATGGGTAATCTTAAAAAGCAAGTCTACACCGACGTACAAACTAAATGGATAAACTTAAAAAGCAAAAGTCTACTCCGACGTACAAACTAAATGGGTAAACTTAAAAAGCAAGTCTACTCCGACGTACAAACTAAATGGGTAAACTTAAAAAGCAAGTCTACACCGACGTACAAACTAAATGGGTAAACTTAAAAAGCAAAAGTCTACTCCGACGTACAAACTAAATGGGTAAACTTAAAAAGCAAGTCTACTCCGACGTACAAACTAAATGGGTAATCTTAAAAAGCAAGTCTACTCCGACGTACAAACTAAATTGGTAAACTTAAAAAGCAAGTCTACACCGACGTACAAACTAAATGGGTAAACTTAAAAAGTAAGTCTACTCCGACGTACAAACTAAATGGGTAAACTGAAAAAGCAAAAATCTACTCCGACGTACAAACTAAATGGGTAAACTTAATAAGCAAAAGTCTACTCCGACGTACAAACTAAATGGGTAAACTTAAAAATCAAGTCTACTCCGACGTATAAACTAAATGGGTAAATTTAAAAAGCAAGTCTACTCCGACGTACAAATAAAATGGGTAAACTAAAAAAGCATGGCTACTCCGACGTACAAACTAAATGGGTAAACTAAAAACGTCTGTCTACTACGAAGTACAGACTAAATGTACAAACTTAAAAAGCATGTGTACTTTGAAGTACAGAGTTCATTGTACACTCTTAAAAAGCATGTCTGCTCTGAAGTACAGAATAAATGGACAAACTTAAAAAGCATGTAACATTGTAACAACTTAAAAAGCATGTCTACGATGAAGTACAGACTAAATGGACACACTTAAAAGGCATGTGTACTTTGAAGTACAGGGTACATTGTTAAGACTTAAAAGGCATGTATATTCAGAAATACAGACTAAATGGACAAACTTAAAACTTAAACAGCATGTGTACTTTGAAGTACAGGCTAAATGGACAAACTTAAAACTTAAAAAGCATGTGTACTTTGAAGTACAGGCTAAATGGACAAACTTAAAACTTAAAAAGCATGTGTACTTTGAAGTACATGCTAAAAGGACCTACTTACTTCGAGTACTCATCACCAAACCCTTCCGATTCAATATAATTCTCCGTGTTATAGACCGCTGTTATCGGAACTTTGTTTTTCTCGCATGTGACATTCGTATCTGAAAATAGAATTTGAATCACGCGTTTACGGTGCATACCTCTCCATAATAACATCGGATGGAGGCGGAAAACAGTGTTCAGGCAGGTGTTACTTTGAATTGGTAACTTTGTCTCAAAGGAGAATATTTAAGTAGCGTTCTGAGATGTTGCCCTTAGAGATGCATGATCGGATCATAGTGTTTGTTGCGTGATTAGTTGCAACAACTCCTGGGTATATTACCAGTACTTTCGATAAGAACAAGGTAAATCCGTTACCACATAGAACAAATCTGCAGCAGATAACTTTGAAATATTTCGGTACATGTAGATCTACTGATATGATTATGTAAATATTTCATCAATGAAGAAGAATTTACCCAATTCGAAAACATTATGGTAAAAGCAAGAATATTTTTTATTAGCAGAGTATATTTTCGTCCCGTTTTTTCAAAAGTTGTCTGCTGAAGATATGTTTGTATGTGGGTTAATCATGGTCGTAGCTTTGCAATAATCAATGTGTAGGCCGTCTCGTGAGAACATCAACACTGTGGAATCTGCGTAAAGTAACAACCCGGATCAGCCTAAGCATGCCACACAGGCGTACCTGGATATACACTTTTCACCTCCTGTGGATTTTCTGTTTCAGGAATAACTACTCTATACATATATCCCCCTAAGACGGAATGTGTCGGCCAGATTAGTTTGCGCGGACAGCGCCGGCTGATCCGGTTGATACATTACGCAGATGTCTATCGCCGCAGCTGCATTTTGGGGCATTTTGAGAAAAAATATGTAGGCACGTACCTACAGTGCCTAAATGGAGCTACGCCCCTGTTAATACTTACATGGGTTAGTAAAGTAGGTAAGTAGAAGGCCGTAGTTCCCCAGCGGTATATCGAGCACCATAACGGCAGACGTCCCCGTCGTTGTCACGTTTGTAAACGTATGTGTGGTATCTGTTGTGCAGCTCTGGTCTAACTGGGAATCACTCAAAGAATTTCCTAGTCACAGATAAAATTACTAAATTGCTAAATTAAGTTATGGTCTAAACTCTGTTTTCAACAGTTTTCCGTTATATGAAGAGGTTTATTTCAAATATAAATTCAATAGGCCACATGACCCGTGAGAGAAACAAAATACACAAATAAACATTACAAATGACATAGCAAGTGGAGCACAGTTACCAATTTACAAGTTCATGTAAATACATTCGAAAGAGGTAAAATGTCGCATCATAGACGGAGAAGGTGTCATTGAAACGTAATAGCATATCCTAACACGGGTCCAGTTCACTTATGTGTTTCGCGGCTTTGTCGCACAAATATTACATACCGTAATTTCCAAGGCAACCGGCTACCTTCGCTTTAATTCTATTATTGGACGAATAATGTCGACCAAGTTCGGATTCGATCTCTGGCCTTCACGGTCCAAATCCACCAAACTTACTTATCTTAAAGGTACTACAGATGGAGATCAACATTTTGAACTACTGCAATGAGTACTAATAGTGACAACAAAGAAAAGCAGTCGATTGAAAGTCACGAAAATGTACCAAATTGGCTTTAAAATGAAGCATGAACGATCAATATTTAGATGTTTATTGCACTGGAAACTGAAATTATTACCTTAATGTTATCTCAGAATTATGATTTTAATATTTCAAGACATTTTTAAAAACTTTGACTAAAATTTCTATAATCTGGAATTCAACACCTTTGAATACTTAAAAGCAAATTACTTCATTTTTGTTTTCCTCATATTTTTGTAAAACAAAAATGATGGAATGTATTCAAGTAGATGACTAAGCAGACATAAGTAGTTACCTTGCTGACTAACAGTACTTGTAAAGAAATGAAATATTTTTGCATTTTTATAAGGGAAACAGCATTTATGATATATGCTTTTAAGTATTTAAGTATTACTTAGCGCTAAGCTAGGTTAGTGGAATTAGACCGTAGACGCTAAGAAAGAAAGCCACTACTACCAATTTTAAAGAAAAAGATCTGCCTGCTGAGATATACTACATGGTCCAAATCAGAGCAGAGCCAGATCAGACTGCGTGGATGCACAGACCCTATGTTGCGGGTACTCAAACGAATCATCTCAGTGATTCATTTTGTATGGTGTTTTTCGCCACTTTCAAAATGTTTTCAATTATCTTACGGCGATTCCTGGGTAAGTTAAAAGTACTCCTGGTCCATTTATCCTGACGCCAGGAAGTCAGTCGGAACCCCGAGCGCCAAGGATGTAAAACCGTTTCTTCAATCTTAACTCTTTCCCTCATACGACAATTCTGCAGCAGACGACTTTGAACGTATTTTGTCAAAACATAGAAAATCTCCATAATTGAATGGATAACCTATGACAAAAAGTAGAAAACATTGTGGCAAAAGGAGAAATTGCACGTTTTGTGCAATTTCTTCTTTTGTCACTATGTTTTCAAAAAGCCGTCTGCTGCAGAGGCGTCAGAAAGCGTCTATATGAGGGAAAGGGTTAAGAGTCGTTGGTATGACCCAGTAGGATATCGAACCCGTAAAATCCCGAACACAAAGCGAACGCTCTACACCTTAGCATCGGGATCCAAAGGTTCTTTGTTCGATTCCTGTGATAGCGGGGTCATAATTCGGTACCTTTGTGGGAATGCTGGTTGAGTAGTCAGGAAGCAGAACATGACAGAGACACACATATGCAGCAGACGACTTTGAACACATCAAGACAAAACATGGAAAATCTTCATAATTATGATAAAATCATTAAAAAGACTTGATAACATTGTGGCAAAAGAATAAATTTCTCATTTATATTTTTTTTAAAATAGACTTCATAACATTGTCGCGCAAAAGAGGAAATTGCTCATTTTATGCGATTTCTCCTTCTTCCACAATGTTTTCAAACGTCATGTGTTGCAAATAGGTCGGACTAGGTTTACAAGTGTGAAAGGGTTAAACAATTAGATGTACATTACCGTCATAGATAGTAACGCTACTTGAGGAACAGGCACCGCCCAGGAGGTTCATGTAATAGAACTGGAACGTGAAGGTGTTGTCGAGGTGAGAAATAAATGTCAGATTACAACTCACTGAGCTGAAATAGGAAAACATTCATTCAGGTTTAACGACGGTTCTTTTTCAACATTTTCTTTCAATCATATCAGATTCAAGTCAATCATATGACTCAAATTTGCCAATGGAATTTGCACTGATCATTTTCGAAAAAGCCGAGAGATTGTAGATGTTTGTAGGAATCGGGTGTATGTTTTACTCAACATTATGGTTGCAATTGTTACCATATTTTGATCATACATATTAGGAGATTATGATTTTAAATGTGCCTGATGTGGGAGACAGGGGTTCAGAGATAGCACGTCGGCAGTGTGATCCAAAGGTTCCAGGTTAGATTCCCACTAGTGTATGGTAAACTTAGTATGCCTCACCACACAATCGGCACTAGTTTGTTTATCTTTTGTTTTCGCCTATTTCAATAATATTGCAGTTATATCACGATATTTCCAGGGTAAGTAACAAGTACCACTTGTCCGTTCATCCAGACGCAAGCGAGTCACTCGTAATGCGAAACCCATAGTCCTGAAGGCCAAGGATAGTAAGCAATTACTTCAATTTTTAAAGAATTTGGTATGACCAGGTCGGGGATCAACCCACAACCTACCGATGCAGACGTTCTACCACTACACCACCACATCGGTCCAAATCAGCGCAAACATTGGTTTAATATTCAGGAAGCAAACATCGATCGTGATAAAACATAAAATTTGCTTCCAAATCGATAAACAATACAGTTATATAAGTTTAGATCGTTTACCTTGTAGATGACATTGGGGGAATCAATGTACCAGTAATTGATGATACGTAAAGGGATATCGTATAATTAACGTTACAGTCAGGTTGAACTGCAGCTAAAACAGAGAATATAGGGAATGTTATATTGCAGCAGCGATACGGGTTTGGTATTGTCTACGAGGGGTGTGGAAAATTGCGACACCGAAGGTCGAGAGAGATGTCAATTTGACCACGCCCCCAAGTAGACAATACGAAGCCATGTTTCGCTACTGCAACATAATTTTACTTTTATCTTGACATATAGAGACGCATTTGGAGCAGAAGACTTACAGGGGCGTAGCTTGGCAATACTCAATGTGTAGGCCGTCTCGTGAGAAAATCAACAGTGTGGACTCTGCGTAAAGTGTCGACCCGGATCAGCCTAAGCATGCCACACAGGAGTACCCGGATATACACTTTTCGCCTCCTGTGGATTTTCTGTTTCAGGAATCACTACTCTATCTATCCCCCCTTAGACGGAATGTGTCGGCCGGATCAGTCCGCGCGGACAGCGCAGGCTGATCTGGTCGATACATTACGCAGATGTGTAGCTGCAGCTGCATGTTGGGGAATTTTTAGAACAAATGTGTAGGCACGTGCTTACAGTGCCTAAAGGGAGCTACGTCCCTGACTTATAATCATTATGAGTAATTTCTCCTTTTGTTTTAATGTTTTCAACATTGTCCAATAACAACTCTACTTTTATCTATGGAGATTTTCCCTATTTTGGTTAGTTTTCTTAAAAGTCGTCTGCTGCAGATTATATGTCATGGTCGTCTGTCTTTAAATGTATCGGGAGTCGGAAATGCTTAAATTGAACATTATTGGAAATGAAGAAACTGCTCGTTTTAGCTATATTCTTCTCTTTCTATAACTATTCAAAACCGCTTGCTGCCGGAGCATCACATGTCTCTAATAGATAAAGGGCTACACAGAAATTGAAGTAGTAGGCTAAAATAGAATATACAGAACTTACATGAATCGTTTGCAAAGTACAATATGTTAAAATCTCCAGCGAATGGCGAACTCTCTGACGTGAACGTAATGAATATGGTTGTTGTCGTCGGGTAGAGGCTATTGACGTCATTGGCGGAGTTAGGACATACCTGCGTCAACTGAGGGAAGGTCTCGTTCTCTGTAATAAGATAGATGAAGAGTGTACATGAGCCTCGTATAGTCATATAGGGTTTTAATGCATCTCCGTACAGTTAAGTCTCAGACGATCCTGTGCAACAAATCAAATCATAGATGCATCATCTGACAAAACTAGAATTGTAGTCTCAATAGTTTTACGCCAATATATAAGTTGATCAATTCATTTGTGTCAGATGAGTTCTACTTGTTTAACGATCAGTTTCATTTAGTCAGGTGTTTTCTACTATTTGTTAAAGATAAGTTAAACAATTTCAAATGTAGTTGAGATACAATATAAGTGACGTTAAACGGGAAAACAGACAAGTTTGGGATTTTGGTAAATGCTAGCCAGTCATTATACAACAAATAGAGTTGAAGCTCTTGCGTCATCTTGTGATACTATGACACCTTTATGAGTATCGACAGGGAATGTCTAACACAAATATTGATTAATTCGTTCAGTTTATCAAATGGCTCAAGATGTTTAATTGTGATTTTTGTCTAAGACCAGTATTTTCAAGATATTGATTTAAATTGATTACTAGAAAAAAAACTTACGCAAAGGCGACAATGTAAATATCAATAGTAATATGACTGGCTATATTGATAGCTGGTCTGTATGTAACGAAAATGGGAAAAGCTCTTGCATCAACTTGTGAGTTATATATTATTTAAAGTCGTATAATACGTAAATTCACATCGTGAGTTATGTATTATTTAAAGTCGTATAAATATAACACGTAACATCACATCGTGAGTTATGTATTATTTAAAGTCGTATAAATATAAAACGTAAAATCACATCGTGAGTTATGTATTATTTAAAGTCGTATAAATATAACAAGTAACATGTTAACGAGTTCAGTGGTGTGTATCAAAGGTCAGCCTGGAAATAAACTAGAGCAGTTCTGGGACATCAGGCAAACAAACAATCAAATTAATTTATGTTTTAAATTAGTAGTCTGCTGATTACAAAGATTTATCCGTTATAGTTTAATTGCTAAATTGACGGTTATGAGTTGGTGTTTATTAATATACATAATATTACCTTTAAATAACTTTTCCTTTGCATATTTTAACAACACTTATGTTCGATGCATATAACATTTGTGCATGTCTGTTATGACTTCAGAGTGTTTTCACACCATGTTCACGCGATTAATATGCGCGTTTGTATTTTTCTCATAAAGAATATTAATTTAGGTGAGTCAATGCGTTAAGACTTCTCTAACATCTGATTAATGTTTAACGCAATATACAATTATTGCTAAACAGATCAATTGTATGTGGGTTCCCTTTTTTAAACTTAATTATCCTGTGACTGATTAGAAACCAAACTATCGATTCCTTTTGGCACGATTGACAGTATAACAGTCATGTTGTTGTATGTAGGGTTTGACTAGTCACCATCTTTATACACTATCTATTTGTAATTGTAAGAGTGTTTGTTTTTCATCAAAATGAATCTTAGTAGTAGTGAATAATATACTTTTCTAATATTTAAATAATCTTTTAAACAATACACATGTATTGTTAAAGACGTCTCTTGACATTGCCTATTTTATTCGAAAATGGATAATGTGTTTCTCTGAATGAGCTAAAGGGATGTAATTCATGTTGCCCCCCCTGCTATAGCATTACTATATGGTATAATATGATTAGTTGCGTTATTATTTTACAATCTTTAGTAAAAGACGAAATATTTATGGGTGTCTTAAATGAAGCCAGAGTGTTTCCACACCCCTTGTTAAAAGGGAGCCGCCATTAGTGGTGTATGCCTGACCCTATTAGGTCAAAACGAAGTGAATCGAATTGGATTGCTGGGCAGACAATTTTGTCCAGGGAATTTCAGATGAATATATAATACTGCTGTTGTCTCCCATTGGACAAAAATGTTTTTTGTTCAAAGTTGAAAGTGTTTTTAAAACCTTAACTATCCTGTGACTGATTTGCAACCAAACAATGGTTTGCTTTGGGCTCTATTAACATTATAAGAGTCATTTTGGATACACCATGTATTTACTGAAATTTAGAGTAGAATTCAGTGCGGGATAACTGTGACCTCTGATTTGACATCAAGAAACGAAAATCGGTCGGTCAACTTGTATTTTTTTTTTCTTTTCTTTTGGCTGTTTTGGTAGTGCTAAGAATGAACTTTTATTTGATACAGGTTTCTGTGTTCTTGGACTTGTTTGGAACGAACCATAATAACACATTGCCATACTGGTCGCCTATGGAAAATGAATCTATTCCTTTTGACATATATGGTAGGTAGGGATAGGTAACTCCAGACTAGTTCCATCAATGCACACCATAACGTGTTTGGGTGTTCCAATAAAATGACCATTTTAAAAGTACATATTAACTTGAATTTCCTTTTCTTCGTGCATTTTAACAAGATTTGTGTTCGATGTCATATAAGGTATATATGAACACTAAATACATGTCAGGTTCTAAAGACTTCATGGTGTTCTCTTGACAAACATATCAGTCCATCTTAAGAGGTATAGAAGACATATTATTTATTGATTATGTGGGTATCCTTCTTACGAAGGATTTCAGAAATAAGTCTATAGACTCATTGATTGCTCCACTGCACGGAAATCTTTAGTAAAAGGCGAAAGATTTATGCGTGACTGTAGTGAAACCAGAGTATCTCTTCATTGTGTTTACGAAGTGTATATACTCTTGCTATTTGTAATTGTGAACGTGTTTGTATTTCATCAGAAAGAACATTAGTTGTAGTGAATAAATTCCGTTAGACATTTCTAATATTTAAACAATCTCTAGGGCAACATACATGTTTTTCTAAAGAGATCACTTGACATTGCCTATGTTTTTCAAAAATTCATACGGTGTTCCTCTGAATGTGCTAAAGGGATGTAATTCATGTTGCCCCCCTGCTATAGCATTACTATATGGTATAATATGATTAGTTGCGTTATTATTTTACAATCTTTAGTAAAAGACGAAATATTTATGGGTGTCTTAAATGAAGCCAGAGTGTTTCCACACCCCTTGTTAAAAGGGAGCCGCCATTAGTGGTGTATGCCTGACCCTATTAGGTCAAAACGAAGTGAATCGAATTGGATTGCTGGGCAGACAATTTTGTCCAGGGAATTTCAGATGAATATATAATACTGCTGTTGTCTCCCATTGGACAAAAATGTTTTTTGTTCAAAGTTGAAAGTGTTTTTAAAACCTTAACTATCCTGTGACTGATTTGCAACCAAACAATGGTTTGCTTTGGGCTCTATTAACATTATAAGAGTCATTTTGGATACACCATGTATTTACTGAAATTTAGAGTAGAATTCAGTGCGGGATAACTGTGACCTCTGATTTGACATCAAGAAACGAAAATCGGTCGGTCAACTTGTATTTTTTTTTTCTTTTCTTTTGGCTGTTTTGGTAGTGCTAAGAATGAACTTTTATTTGATACAGGTTTCTGTGTTCTTGGACTTGTTTGGAACGAACCATAATAACACATTGCCATACTGGTCGCCTATGGAAAATGAATCTATTCCTTTTGACATATATGGTAGGTAGGGATAGGTAACTCCAGACTAGTTCCATCAATGCACACCATAACGTGTTTGGGTGTTCCAATAAAATGACCATTTTAAAAGTACATATTAACTTGAATTTCCTTTTCTTCGTGCATTTTAACAAGATTTGTGTTCGATGTCATATAAGGTATATATGAACACTAAATACATGTCAGGTTCTAAAGACTTCATGGTGTTCTCTTGACAAACATATCAGTCCATCTTAAGAGGTATAGAAGACATATTATTTATTGATTATGTGGGTATCCTTCTTACGAAGGATTTCAGAAATAAGTCTATAGACTCATTGATTGCTCCACTGCACGGAAATCTTTAGTAAAAGGCGAAAGATTTATGCGTGACTGTAGTGAAACCAGAGTATCTCTTCATTGTGTTTACGAAGTGTATATACTCTTGCTATTTGTAATTGTGAACGTGTTTGTATTTCATCAGAAAGAACATTAGTTGTAGTGAATAAATTCCGTTAGACATTTCTAATATTTAAACAATCTCTAGGGCAACATACATGTTTTTCTAAAGAGATCACTTGACATTGCCTATGTTTTTCAAAAATTCATACGGTGTTCCTCTGAATGTGCTAAAGGGATGTAATTCATGTTGCCCCCCTGCTATAGCATTACTATATGGTATAATATGATTAGTTGCGTTATTATTTTACAATCTTTAGTAAAAGACGAAATATTTATGGGTGTCTTAAATGAAGCCAGAGTGTTTCCACACCCCTTGTTAAAAGGGAGCCGCCATTAGTGGTGTATGCCTGACCCTATTAGGTCAAAACGAAGTGAATCGAATTGGATTGCTGGGCAGACAATTTTGTCCAGGGAATTTCAGATGAATATATAATACTGCTGTTGTCTCCCATTGGACAAAAATGTTTTTTGTTCAAAGTTGAAAGTGTTTTTAAAACCTTAACTATCCTGTGACTGATTTGCAACCAAACAATGGTTTGCTTTGGGCTCTATTAACATTATAAGAGTCATTTTGGATACACCATGTATTTACTGAAATTTAGAGTAGAATTCAGTGCGGGATAACTGTGACCTCTGATTTGACATCAAGAAACGAAAATCGGTCGGTCAACTTGTATTTTTTTTTTCTTTTCTTTTGGCTGTTTTGGTAGTGCTAAGAATGAACTTTTATTTGATACAGGTTTCTGTGTTCTTGGACTTGTTTGGAACGAACCATAATAACACATTGCCATACTGGTCGCCTATGGAAAATGAATCTATTCCTTTTGACATATATGGTAGGTAGGGATAGGTAACTCCAGACTAGTTCCATCAATGCACACCATAACGTGTTTGGGTGTTCCAATAAAATGACCATTTTAAAAGTACATATTAACTTGAATTTCCTTTTCTTCGTGCATTTTAACAAGATTTGTGTTCGATGTCATATAAGGTATATATGAACACTAAATACATGTCAGGTTCTAAAGACTTCATGGTGTTCTCTTGACAAACATATCAGTCCATCTTAAGAGGTATAGAAGACATATTATTTATTGATTATGTGGGTATCCTTCTTACGAAGGATTTCAGAAATAAGTCTATAGACTCATTGATTGCTCCACTGCACGGAAATCTTTAGTAAAAGGCGAAAGATTTATGCGTGACTGTAGTGAAACCAGAGTATCTCTTCATTGTGTTTACGAAGTGTATATACTCTTGCTATTTGTAATTGTGAACGTGTTTGTATTTCATCAGAAAGAACATTAGTTGTAGTGAATAAATTCCGTTAGACATTTCTAATATTTAAACAATCTCTAGGGCAACATACATGTTTTTCTAAAGAGATCACTTGACATTGCCTATGTTTTTCAAAAATTCATACGGTGTTCCTCTGAATGTGCTAAAGGGATGTAATTCATGTTGCCCCCCTGCTATAGCATTACTATATGGTATAATATGATTAGTTGCGTTATTATTTTACAATCTTTAGTAAAAGACGAAATATTTATGGGTGTCTTAAATGAAGCCAGAGTGTTTCCACACCCCTTGTTAAAAGGGAGCCGCCATTAGTGGTGTATGCCTGACCCTATTAGGTCAAAACGAAGTGAATCGAATTGGATTGCTGGGCAGACAATTTTGTCCAGGGAATTTCAGATGAATATATAATACTGCTGTTGTCTCCCATTGGACAAAAATGTTTTTTGTTCAAAGTTGAAAGTGTTTTTAAAACCTTAACTATCCTGTGACTGATTTGCAACCAAACAATGGTTTGCTTTGGGCTCTATTAACATTATAAGAGTCATTTTGGATACACCATGTATTTACTGAAATTTAGAGTAGAATTCAGTGCGGGATAACTGTGACCTCTGATTTGACATCAAGAAACGAAAATCGGTCGGTCAACTTGTATTTTTTTTTTCTTTTCTTTTGGCTGTTTTGGTAGTGCTAAGAATGAACTTTTATTTGATACAGGTTTCTGTGTTCTTGGACTTGTTTGGAACGAACCATAATAACACATTGCCATACTGGTCGCCTATGGAAAATGAATCTATTCCTTTTGACATATATGGTAGGTAGGGATAGGTAACTCCAGACTAGTTCCATCAATGCACACCATAACGTGTTTGGGTGTTCCAATAAAATGACCATTTTAAAAGTACATATTAACTTGAATTTCCTTTTCTTCGTGCATTTTAACAAGATTTGTGTTCGATGTCATATAAGGTATATATGAACACTAAATACATGTCAGGTTCTAAAGACTTCATGGTGTTCTCTTGACAAACATATCAGTCCATCTTAAGAGGTATAGAAGACATATTATTTATTGATTATGTGGGTATCCTTCTTACGAAGGATTTCAGAAATAAGTCTATAGACTCATTGATTGCTCCACTGCACGGAAATCTTTAGTAAAAGGCGAAAGATTTATGCGTGACTGTAGTGAAACCAGAGTATCTCTTCATTGTGTTTACGAAGTGTATATACTCTTGCTATTTGTAATTGTGAACGTGTTTGTATTTCATCAGAAAGAACATTAGTTGTAGTGAATAAATTCCGTTAGACATTTCTAATATTTAAACAATCTCTAGGGCAACATACATGTTTTTCTAAAGAGATCACTTGACATTGCCTATGTTTTTCAAAAATTCATACGGTGTTCCTCTGAATGTGCTAAAGGGATGTAATTCATGTTGCCCCCCTGCTATAGCATTACTATATGGTATAATATGATTAGTTGCGTTATTATTTTACAATCTTTAGTAAAAGACGAAATATTTATGGGTGTCTTAAATGAAGCCAGAGTGTTTCCACACCCCTTGTTAAAAGGGAGCCGCCATTAGTGGTGTATGCCTGACCCTATTAGGTCAAAACGAAGTGAATCGAATTGGATTGCTGGGCAGACAATTTTGTCCAGGGAATTTCAGATGAATATATAATACTGCTGTTGTCTCCCATTGGACAAAAATGTTTTTTGTTCAAAGTTGAAAGTGTTTTTAAAACCTTAACTATCCTGTGACTGATTTGCAACCAAACAATGGTTTGCTTTGGGCTCTATTAACATTATAAGAGTCATTTTGGATACACCATGTATTTACTGAAATTTAGAGTAGAATTCAGTGCGGGATAACTGTGACCTCTGATTTGACATCAAGAAACGAAAATCGGTCGGTCAACTTGTATTTTTTTTTTCTTTTCTTTTGGCTGTTTTGGTAGTGCTAAGAATGAACTTTTATTTGATACAGGTTTCTGTGTTCTTGGACTTGTTTGGAACGAACCATAATAACACATTGCCATACTGGTCGCCTATGGAAAATGAATCTATTCCTTTTGACATATATGGTAGGTAGGGATAGGTAACTCCAGACTAGTTCCATCAATGCACACCATAACGTGTTTGGGTGTTCCAATAAAATGACCATTTTAAAAGTACATATTAACTTGAATTTCCTTTTCTTCGTGCATTTTAACAAGATTTGTGTTCGATGTCATATAAGGTATATATGAACACTAAATACATGTCAGGTTCTAAAGACTTCATGGTGTTCTCTTGACAAACATATCAGTCCATCTTAAGAGGTATAGAAGACATATTATTTATTGATTATGTGGGTATCCTTCTTACGAAGGATTTCAGAAATAAGTCTATAGACTCATTGATTGCTCCACTGCACGGAAATCTTTAGTAAAAGGCGAAAGATTTATGCGTGACTGTAGTGAAACCAGAGTATCTCTTCATTGTGTTTACGAAGTGTATATACTCTTGCTATTTGTAATTGTGAACGTGTTTGTATTTCATCAGAAAGAACATTAGTTGTAGTGAATAAATTCCGTTAGACATTTCTAATATTTAAACAATCTCTAGGGCAACATACATGTTTTTCTAAAGAGATCACTTGACATTGCCTATGTTTTTCAAAAATTCATACGGTGTTCCTCTGAATGTGCTAAAGGGATGTAATTCATGTTGCCCCCCTGCTATAGCATTACTATATGGTATAATATGATTAGTTGCGTTATTATTTTACAATCTTTAGTAAAAGACGAAATATTTATGGGTGTCTTAAATGAAGCCAGAGTGTTTCCACACCCCTTGTTAAAAGGGAGCCGCCATTAGTGGTGTATGCCTGACCCTATTAGGTCAAAACGAAGTGAATCGAATTGGATTGCTGGGCAGACAATTTTGTCCAGGGAATTTCAGATGAATATATAATACTGCTGTTGTCTCCCATTGGACAAAAATGTTTTTTGTTCAAAGTTGAAAGTGTTTTTAAAACCTTAACTATCCTGTGACTGATTTGCAACCAAACAATGGTTTGCTTTGGGCTCTATTAACATTATAAGAGTCATTTTGGATACACCATGTATTTACTGAAATTTAGAGTAGAATTCAGTGCGGGATAACTGTGACCTCTGATTTGACATCAAGAAACGAAAATCGGTCGGTCAACTTGTATTTTTTTTTTCTTTTCTTTTGGCTGTTTTGGTAGTGCTAAGAATGAACTTTTATTTGATACAGGTTTCTGTGTTCTTGGACTTGTTTGGAACGAACCATAATAACACATTGCCATACTGGTCGCCTATGGAAAATGAATCTATTCCTTTTGACATATATGGTAGGTAGGGATAGGTAACTCCAGACTAGTTCCATCAATGCACACCATAACGTGTTTGGGTGTTCCAATAAAATGACCATTTTAAAAGTACATATTAACTTGAATTTCCTTTTCTTCGTGCATTTTAACAAGATTTGTGTTCGATGTCATATAAGGTATATATGAACACTAAATACATGTCAGGTTCTAAAGACTTCATGGTGTTCTCTTGACAAACATATCAGTCCATCTTAAGAGGTATAGAAGACATATTATTTATTGATTATGTGGGTATCCTTCTTACGAAGGATTTCAGAAATAAGTCTATAGACTCATTGATTGCTCCACTGCACGGAAATCTTTAGTAAAAGGCGAAAGATTTATGCGTGACTGTAGTGAAACCAGAGTATCTCTTCATTGTGTTTACGAAGTGTATATACTCTTGCTATTTGTAATTGTGAACGTGTTTGTATTTCATCAGAAAGAACATTAGTTGTAGTGAATAAATTCCGTTAGACATTTCTAATATTTAAACAATCTCTAGGGCAACATACATGTTTTTCTAAAGAGATCACTTGACATTGCCTATGTTTTTCAAAAATTCATACGGTGTTCCTCTGAATGTGCTAAAGGGATGTAATTCATGTTGCCCCCCTGCTATAGCATTACTATATGGTATAATATGATTAGTTGCGTTATTATTTTACAATCTTTAGTAAAAGACGAAATATTTATGGGTGTCTTAAATGAAGCCAGAGTGTTTCCACACCCCTTGTTAAAAGGGAGCCGCCATTAGTGGTGTATGCCTGACCCTATTAGGTCAAAACGAAGTGAATCGAATTGGATTGCTGGGCAGACAATTTTGTCCAGGGAATTTCAGATGAATATATAATACTGCTGTTGTCTCCCATTGGACAAAAATGTTTTTTGTTCAAAGTTGAAAGTGTTTTTAAAACCTTAACTATCCTGTGACTGATTTGCAACCAAACAATGGTTTGCTTTGGGCTCTATTAACATTATAAGAGTCATTTTGGATACACCATGTATTTACTGAAATTTAGAGTAGAATTCAGTGCGGGATAACTGTGACCTCTGATTTGACATCAAGAAACGAAAATCGGTCGGTCAACTTGTATTTTTTTTTTCTTTTCTTTTGGCTGTTTTGGTAGTGCTAAGAATGAACTTTTATTTGATACAGGTTTCTGTGTTCTTGGACTTGTTTGGAACGAACCATAATAACACATTGCCATACTGGTCGCCTATGGAAAATGAATCTATTCCTTTTGACATATATGGTAGGTAGGGATAGGTAACTCCAGACTAGTTCCATCAATGCACACCATAACGTGTTTGGGTGTTCCAATAAAATGACCATTTTAAAAGTACATATTAACTTGAATTTCCTTTTCTTCGTGCATTTTAACAAGATTTGTGTTCGATGTCATATAAGGTATATATGAACACTAAATACATGTCAGGTTCTAAAGACTTCATGGTGTTCTCTTGACAAACATATCAGTCCATCTTAAGAGGTATAGAAGACATATTATTTATTGATTATGTGGGTATCCTTCTTACGAAGGATTTCAGAAATAAGTCTATAGACTCATTGATTGCTCCACTGCACGGAAATCTTTAGTAAAAGGCGAAAGATTTATGCGTGACTGTAGTGAAACCAGAGTATCTCTTCATTGTGTTTACGAAGTGTATATACTCTTGCTATTTGTAATTGTGAACGTGTTTGTATTTCATCAGAAAGAACATTAGTTGTAGTGAATAAATTCCGTTAGACATTTCTAATATTTAAACAATCTCTAGGGCAACATACATGTTTTTCTAAAGAGATCACTTGACATTGCCTATGTTTTTCAAAAATTCATACGGTGTTCCTCTGAATGTGCTAAAGGGATGTAATTCATGTTGCCCCCCTGCTATAGCATTACTATATGGTATAATATGATTAGTTGCGTTATTATTTTACAATCTTTAGTAAAAGACGAAATATTTATGGGTGTCTTAAATGAAGCCAGAGTGTTTCCACACCCCTTGTTAAAAGGGAGCCGCCATTAGTGGTGTATGCCTGACCCTATTAGGTCAAAACGAAGTGAATCGAATTGGATTGCTGGGCAGACAATTTTGTCCAGGGAATTTCAGATGAATATATAATACTGCTGTTGTCTCCCATTGGACAAAAA
The DNA here is from genome assembly GCA_031761405.1 of Serripes groenlandicus. Lineage (NCBI taxonomy): Eukaryota > Metazoa > Mollusca > Bivalvia > Cardiida > Cardiidae > Serripes > Serripes groenlandicus. The sequence continues at coordinate 125,924,025 of JASEVX010000001.1, read as the reverse complement.
TGTTTTTTGTTCAAAGTTGAAAGTGTTTTTAAAACCTTAACTATCCTGTGACTGATTTGCAACCAAACAATGGTTTGCTTTGGGCTCTATTAACATTATAAGAGTCATTTTGGATACACCATGTATTTACTGAAATTTAGAGTAGAATTCAGTGCGGGATAACTGTGACCTCTGATTTGACATCAAGAAACGAAAATCGGTCGGTCAACTTGTATTTTTTTTTTCTTTTCTTTTGGCTGTTTTGGTAGTGCTAAGAATGAACTTTTATTTGATACAGGTTTCTGTGTTCTTGGACTTGTTTGGAACGAACCATAATAACACATTGCCATACTGGTCGCCTATGGAAAATGAATCTATTCCTTTTGACATATATGGTAGGTAGGGATAGGTAACTCCAGACTAGTTCCATCAATGCACACCATAACGTGTTTGGGTGTTCCAATAAAATGACCATTTTAAAAGTACATATTAACTTGAATTTCCTTTTCTTCGTGCATTTTAACAAGATTTGTGTTCGATGTCATATAAGGTATATATGAACACTAAATACATGTCAGGTTCTAAAGACTTCATGGTGTTCTCTTGACAAACATATCAGTCCATCTTAAGAGGTATAGAAGACATATTATTTATTGATTATGTGGGTATCCTTCTTACGAAGGATTTCAGAAATAAGTCTATAGATTCATTGATTGCTCCACTGCACGGAAATCTTTAGTAAAAGGCGAAAGATTTATGCGTGACTGTAGTGAAACCAGAGTATCTCTTCATTGTGTTTACGAAGTGTATATACTCTTGCTATTTGTAATTGTGAACGTGTTTGTATTTCATCAGAAAGAACATTAGTTGTAGTGAATAAATTCCGTTAGACATTTCTAATATTTAAACAATCTCTAGGGCAACATACATGTTTTTCTAAAGAGATCACTTGACATTGCCTATGTTTTTCAAAAATTCATACGGTGTTCCTCTGAATGTGCTAAAGGGATGTAATTCATGTTGCCCCCCTGCTATAGCATTACTATATGGTATAATATGATTAGTTGCGTTATTATTTTACAATCTTTAGTAAAAGACGAAATATTTATGGGTGTCTTAAATGAAGCCAGAGTGTTTCCACACCCCTTGTTAAAAGGGAGCCGCCATTAGTGGTGTATGCCTGACCCTATTAGGTCAAAACGAAGTGAATCGAATTGGATTGCTGGGCAGACAATTTTGTCCAGGGAATTTCAGATGAATATATAATACTGCTGTTGTCTCCCATTGGACAAAAATGTTTTTTGTTCAAAGTTGAAAGTGTTTTTAAAACCTTAACTATCCTGTGACTGATTTGCAACCAAACAATGGTTTGCTTTGGGCTCTATTAACATTATAAGAGTCATTTTGGATACACCATGTATTTACTGAAATTTAGAGTAGAATTCAGTGCGGGATAACTGTGACCTCTGATTTGACATCAAGAAACGAAAATCGGTCGGTCAACTTGTATTTTTTTTTTCTTTTCTTTTGGCTGTTTTGGTAGTGCTAAGAATGAACTTTTATTTGATACAGGTTTCTGTGTTCTTGGACTTGTTTGGAACGAACCATAATAACACATTGCCATACTGGTCGCCTATGGAAAATGAATCTATTCCTTTTGACATATATGGTAGGTAGGGATAGGTAACTCCAGACTAGTTCCATCAATGCACACCATAACGTGTTTGGGTGTTCCAATAAAATGACCATTTTAAAAGTACATATTAACTTGAATTTCCTTTTCTTCGTGCATTTTAACAAGATTTGTGTTCGATGTCATATAAGGTATATATGAACACTAAATACATGTCAGGTTCTAAAGACTTCATGGTGTTCTCTTGACAAACATATCAGTCCATCTTAAGAGGTATAGAAGACATATTATTTATTGATTATGTGGGTATCCTTCTTACGAAGGATTTCAGAAATAAGTCTATAGACTCATTGATTGCTCCACTGCACGGAAATCTTTAGTAAAAGGCGAAAGATTTATGCGTGACTGTAGTGAAACCAGAGTATCTCTTCATTGTGTTTACGAAGTGTATATACTCTTGCTATTTGTAATTGTGAACGTGTTTGTATTTCATCAGAAAGAACATTAGTTGTAGTGAATAAATTCCGTTAGACATTTCTAATATTTAAACAATCTCTAGGGCAACATACATGTTTTTCTAAAGAGATCACTTGACATTGCCTATGTTTTTCAAAAATTCATACGGTGTTCCTCTGAATGTGCTAAAGGGATGTAATTCATGTTGCCCCCCTGCTATAGCATTACTATATGGTATAATATGATTAGTTGCGTTATTATTTTACAATCTTTAGTAAAAGACGAAATATTTATGGGTGTCTTAAATGAAGCCAGAGTGTTTCCACACCCCTTGTTAAAAGGGAGCCGCCATTAGTGGTGTATGCCTGACCCTATTAGGTCAAAACGAAGTGAATCGAATTGGATTGCTGGGCAGACAATTTTGTCCAGGGAATTTCAGATGAATATATAATACTGCTGTTGTCTCCCATTGGACAAAAATGTTTTTTGTTCAAAGTTGAAAGTGTTTTTAAAACCTTAACTATCCTGTGACTGATTTGCAACCAAACAATGGTTTGCTTTGGGCTCTATTAACATTATAAGAGTCATTTTGGATACACCATGTATTTACTGAAATTTAGAGTAGAATTCAGTGCGGGATAACTGTGACCTCTGATTTGACATCAAGAAACGAAAATCGGTCGGTCAACTTGTATTTTTTTTTTCTTTTCTTTTGGCTGTTTTGGTAGTGCTAAGAATGAACTTTTATTTGATACAGGTTTCTGTGTTCTTGGACTTGTTTGGAACGAACCATAATAACACATTGCCATACTGGTCGCCTATGGAAAATGAATCTATTCCTTTTGACATATATGGTAGGTAGGGATAGGTAACTCCAGACTAGTTCCATCAATGCACACCATAACGTGTTTGGGTGTTCCAATAAAATGACCATTTTAAAAGTACATATTAACTTGAATTTCCTTTTCTTCGTGCATTTTAACAAGATTTGTGTTCGATGTCATATAAGGTATATATGAACACTAAATACATGTCAGGTTCTAAAGACTTCATGGTGTTCTCTTGACAAACATATCAGTCCATCTTAAGAGGTATAGAAGACATATTATTTATTGATTATGTGGGTATCCTTCTTACGAAGGATTTCAGAAATAAGTCTATAGACTCATTGATTGCTCCACTGCACGGAAATCTTTAGTAAAAGGCGAAAGATTTATGCGTGACTGTAGTGAAACCAGAGTATCTCTTCATTGTGTTTACGAAGTGTATATACTCTTGCTATTTGTAATTGTGAACGTGTTTGTATTTCATCAGAAAGAACATTAGTTGTAGTGAATAAATTCCGTTAGACATTTCTAATATTTAAACAATCTCTAGGGCAACATACATGTTTTTCTAAAGAGATCACTTGACATTGCCTATGTTTTTCAAAAATTCATACGGTGTTCCTCTGAATGTGCTAAAGGGATGTAATTCATGTTGCCCCCCTGCTATAGCATTACTATATGGTATAATATGATTAGTTGCGTTATTATTTTACAATCTTTAGTAAAAGACGAAATATTTATGGGTGTCTTAAATGAAGCCAGAGTGTTTCCACACCCCTTGTTAAAAGGGAGCCGCCATTAGTGGTGTATGCCTGACCCTATTAGGTCAAAACGAAGTGAATCGAATTGGATTGCTGGGCAGACAATTTTGTCCAGGGAATTTCAGATGAATATATAATACTGCTGTTGTCTCCCATTGGACAAAAATGTTTTTTGTTCAAAGTTGAAAGTGTTTTTAAAACCTTAACTATCCTGTGACTGATTTGCAACCAAACAATGGTTTGCTTTGGGCTCTATTAACATTATAAGAGTCATTTTGGATACACCATGTATTTACTGAAATTTAGAGTAGAATTCAGTGCGGGATAACTGTGACCTCTGATTTGACATCAAGAAACGAAAATCGGTCGGTCAACTTGTATTTTTTTTTTCTTTTCTTTTGGCTGTTTTGGTAGTGCTAAGAATGAACTTTTATTTGATACAGGTTTCTGTGTTCTTGGACTTGTTTGGAACGAACCATAATAACACATTGCCATACTGGTCGCCTATGGAAAATGAATCTATTCCTTTTGACATATATGGTAGGTAGGGATAGGTAACTCCAGACTAGTTCCATCAATGCACACCATAACGTGTTTGGGTGTTCCAATAAAATGACCATTTTAAAAGTACATATTAACTTGAATTTCCTTTTCTTCGTGCATTTTAACAAGATTTGTGTTCGATGTCATATAAGGTATATATGAACACTAAATACATGTCAGGTTCTAAAGACTTCATGGTGTTCTCTTGACAAACATATCAGTCCATCTTAAGAGGTATAGAAGACATATTATTTATTGATTATGTGGGTATCCTTCTTACGAAGGATTTCAGAAATAAGTCTATAGACTCATTGATTGCTCCACTGCACGGAAATCTTTAGTAAAAGGCGAAAGATTTATGCGTGACTGTAGTGAAACCAGAGTATCTCTTCATTGTGTTTACGAAGTGTATATACTCTTGCTATTTGTAATTGTGAACGTGTTTGTATTTCATCAGAAAGAACATTAGTTGTAGTGAATAAATTCCGTTAGACATTTCTAATATTTAAACAATCTCTAGGGCAACATACATGTTTTTCTAAAGAGATCACTTGACATTGCCTATGTTTTTCAAAAATTCATACGGTGTTCCTCTGAATGTGCTAAAGGGATGTAATTCATGTTGCCCCCCTGCTATAGCATTACTATATGGTATAATATGATTAGTTGCGTTATTATTTTACAATCTTTAGTAAAAGACGAAATATTTATGGGTGTCTTAAATGAAGCCAGAGTGTTTCCACACCCCTTGTTAAAAGGGAGCCGCCATTAGTGGTGTATGCCTGACCCTATTAGGTCAAAACGAAGTGAATCGAATTGGATTGCTGGGCAGACAATTTTGTCCAGGGAATTTCAGATGAATATATAATACTGCTGTTGTCTCCCATTGGACAAAAATGTTTTTTGTTCAAAGTTGAAAGTGTTTTTAAAACCTTAACTATCCTGTGACTGATTTGCAACCAAACAATGGTTTGCTTTGGGCTCTATTAACATTATAAGAGTCATTTTGGATACACCATGTATTTACTGAAATTTAGAGTAGAATTCAGTGCGGGATAACTGTGACCTCTGATTTGACATCAAGAAACGAAAATCGGTCGGTCAACTTGTATTTTTTTTTTCTTTTCTTTTGGCTGTTTTGGTAGTGCTAAGAATGAACTTTTATTTGATACAGGTTTCTGTGTTCTTGGACTTGTTTGGAACGAACCATAATAACACATTGCCATACTGGTCGCCTATGGAAAATGAATCTATTCCTTTTGACATATATGGTAGGTAGGGATAGGTAACTCCAGACTAGTTCCATCAATGCACACCATAACGTGTTTGGGTGTTCCAATAAAATGACCATTTTAAAAGTACATATTAACTTGAATTTCCTTTTCTTCGTGCATTTTAACAAGATTTGTGTTCGATGTCATATAAGGTATATATGAACACTAAATACATGTCAGGTTCTAAAGACTTCATGGTGTTCTCTTGACAAACATATCAGTCCATCTTAAGAGGTATAGAAGACATATTATTTATTGATTATGTGGGTATCCTTCTTACGAAGGATTTCAGAAATAAGTCTATAGACTCATTGATTGCTCCACTGCACGGAAATCTTTAGTAAAAGGCGAAAGATTTATGCGTGACTGTAGTGAAACCAGAGTATCTCTTCATTGTGTTTACGAAGTGTATATACTCTTGCTATTTGTAATTGTGAACGTGTTTGTATTTCATCAGAAAGAACATTAGTTGTAGTGAATAAATTCCGTTAGACATTTCTAATATTTAAACAATCTCTAGGGCAACATACATGTTTTTCTAAAGAGATCACTTGACATTGCCTATGTTTTTCAAAAATTCATACGGTGTTCCTCTGAATGTGCTAAAGGGATGTAATTCATGTTGCCCCCCTGCTATAGCATTACTATATGGTATAATATGATTAGTTGCGTTATTATTTTACAATCTTTAGTAAAAGACGAAATATTTATGGGTGTCTTAAATGAAGCCAGAGTGTTTCCACACCCCTTGTTAAAAGGGAGCCGCCATTAGTGGTGTATGCCTGACCCTATTAGGTCAAAACGAAGTGAATCGAATTGGATTGCTGGGCAGACAATTTTGTCCAGGGAATTTCAGATGAATATATAATACTGCTGTTGTCTCCCATTGGACAAAAATGTTTTTTGTTCAAAGTTGAAAGTGGTTTTAAAACCTTAACTATCCTGTGACTGATTTGCAACCAAACAATGGTTTGCTTTGGGCTCTATTAACATTATAAGAGTCATTTTGGATACACCATGTATTTACTGAAATTTAGAGTAGAATTCAGTGCGGGATAACTGTGACCTCTGATTTGACATCAAGAAACGAAAATCGGTCGGTCAACTTGTATTTTTTTTTTCTTTTCTTTTGGCTGTTTTGGTAGTGCTAAGAATGAACTTTTATTTGATACAGGTTTCTGTGTTCTTGGACTTGTTTGGAACGAACCATAATAACACATTGCCATACTGGTCGCCTATGGAAAATGAATCTATTCCTTTTGACATATATGGTAGGTAGGGATAGGTAACTCCAGACTAGTTCCATCAATGCACACCATAACGTGTTTGGGTGTTCCAATAAAATGACCATTTTAAAAGTACATATTAACTTGAATTTCCTTTTCTTCGTGCATTTTAACAAGATTTGTGTTCGATATCATATAAGGTATATATGAACACTAAATACATGTCAGGTTCTAAAGACTTCATGGTGTTCTCTTGACAAACATATCAGTCCATCTTAAGAGGTATAGAAGACATATTATTTATTGATTATGTGGGTATCCTTCTTACGAAGGATTTCAGAAATAAGTCTATAGACTCATTGATTGCTCCACTGCACGGAAATCTTTAGTAAAAGGCGAAAGATTTATGCGTGACTGTAGTGAAACCAGAGTATCTCTTCATTGTGTTTACGAAGTGTATATACTCTTGCTATTTGTAATTGTGAACGTGTTTGTATTTCATCAGAAAGAACATTAGTTGTAGTGAATAAATTCCGTTAGACATTTCTAATATTTAAACAATCTCTAGGGCAACATACATGTTTTTCTAAAGAGATCACTTGACATTGCCTATGTTTTTCAAAAATTCATACGGTGTTCCTCTGAATGTGCTAAAGGGATGTAATTCATGTTGCCCCCCTGCTATAGCATTACTATATGGTATAATATGATTAGTTGCGTTATTATTTTACAATCTTTAGTAAAAGACGAAATATTTATGGGTGTCTTAAATGAAGCCAGAGTGTTTCCACACCCCTTGTTAAAAGGGAGCCGCCATTAGTGGTGTATGCCTGACCCTATTAGGTCAAAACGAAGTGAATCGAATTGGATTGCTGGGCAGACAATTTTGTCCAGGGAATTTCAGATGAATATATAATACTGCTGTTGTCTCCCATTGGACAAAAATGTTTTTTGTTCAAAGTTGAAAGTGGTTTTAAAACCTTAACTATCCTGTGACTGATTTGCAACCAAACAATGGTTTGCTTTGGGCTCTATTAACATTATAAGAGTCATTTTGGATACACCATGTATTTACTGAAATTTAGAGTAGAATTCAGTGCGGGATAACTGTGACCTCTGATTTGACATCAAGAAACGAAAATCGGTCGGTCAACTTGTATTTTTTTTTTCTTTTCTTTTGGCTGTTTTGGTAGTGCTAAGAATGAACTTTTATTTGATACAGGTTTCTGTGTTCTTGGACTTGTTTGGAACGAACCATAATAACACATTGCCATACTGGTCGCCTATGGAAAATGAATCTATTCCTTTTGACATATATGGTAGGTAGGGATAGGTAACTCCAGACTAGTTCCATCAATGCACACCATAACGTGTTTGGGTGTTCCAATAAAATGACCATTTTAAAAGTACATATTAACTTGAATTTCCTTTTCTTCGTGCATTTTAACAAGATTTGTGTTCGATGTCATATAAGGTATATATGAACACTAAATACATGTCAGGTTCTAAAGACTTCATGGTGTTCTCTTGACAAACATATCAGTCCATCTTAAGAGGTATAGAAGACATATTATTTATTGATTATGTGGGTATCCTTCTTACGAAGGATTTCAGAAATAAGTCTATAGACTCATTGATTGCTCCACTGCACGGAAATCTTTAGTAAAAGGCGAAAGATTTATGCGTGACTGTAGTGAAACCAGAGTATCTCTTCATTGTGTTTACGAAGTGTATATACTCTTGCTATTTGTAATTGTGAACGTGTTTGTATTTCATCAGAAAGAACATTAGTTGTAGTGAATAAATTCCGTTAGACATTTCTAATATTTAAACAATCTCTAGGGCAACATACATGTTTTTCTAAAGAGATCACTTGACATTGCCTATGTTTTTCAAAAATTCATACGGTGTTCCTCTGAATGTGCTAAAGGGATGTAATTCATGTTGCCCCCCTGCTATAGCATTACTATATGGTATAATATGATTAGTTGCGTTATTATTTTACAATCTTTAGTAAAAGACGAAATATTTATGGGTGTCTTAAATGAAGCCAGAGTGTTTCCACACCCCTTGTTAAAAGGGAGCCGCCATTAGTGGTGTATGCCTGACCCTATTAGGTCAAAACGAAGTGAATCGAATTGGATTGCTGGGCAGACAATTTTGTCCAGGGAATTTCAGATGAATATATAATACTGCTGTTGTCTCCCATTGGACAAAAATGTTTTTTGTTCAAAGTTGAAAGTGTTTTTAAAACCTTAACTATCCTGTGACTGATTTGCAACCAAACAATGGTTTGCTTTGGGCTCTATTAACATTATAAGAGTCATTTTGGATACACCATGTATTTACTGAAATTTAGAGTAGAATTCAGTGCGGGATAACTGTGACCTCTGATTTGACATCAAGAAACGAAAATCGGTCGGTCAACTTGTATTTTTTTTTTCTTTTCTTTTGGCTGTTTTGGTAGTGCTAAGAATGAACTTTTATTTGATACAGGTTTCTGTGTTCTTGGACTTGTTTGGAACGAACCATAATAACACATTGCCATACTGGTCGCCTATGGAAAATGAATCTATTCCTTTTGACATATATGGTAGGTAGGGATAGGTAACTCCAGACTAGTTCCATCAATGCACACCATAACGTGTTTGGGTGTTCCAATAAAATGACCATTTTAAAAGTACATATTAACTTGAATTTCCTTTTCTTCGTGCATTTTAACAAGATTTGTGTTCGATGTCATATAAGGTATATATGAACACTAAATACATGTCAGGTTCTAAAGACTTCATGGTGTTCTCTTGACAAACATATCAGTCCATCTTAAGAGGTATAGAAGACATATTATTTATTGATTATGTGGGTATCCTTCTTACGAAGGATTTCAGAAATAAGTCTATAGACTCATTGATTGCTCCACTGCACGGAAATCTTTAGTAAAAGGCGAAAGATTTATGCGTGACTGTAGTGAAACCAGAGTATCTCTTCATTGTGTTTACGAAGTGTATATACTCTTGCTATTTGTAATTGTGAACGTGTTTGTATTTCATCAGAAAGAACATTAGTTGTAGTGAATAAATTCCGTTAGACATTTCTAATATTTAAACAATCTCTAGGGCAACATACATGTTTTTCTAAAGAGATCACTTGACATTGCCTATGTTTTTCAAAAATTCATACGGTGTTCCTCTGAATGTGCTAAAGGGATGTAATTCATGTTGCCCCCCTGCTATAGCATTACTATATGGTATAATATGATTAGTTGCGTTATTATTTTACAATCTTTAGTAAAAGACGAAATATTTATGGGTGTCTTAAATGAAGCCAGAGTGTTTCCACACCCCTTGTTAAAAGGGAGCCGCCATTAGTGGTGTATGCCTGACCCTATTAGGTCAAAACGAAGTGAATCGAATTGGATTGCTGGGCAGACAATTTTGTCCAGGGAATTTCAGATGAATATATAATACTGCTGTTGTCTCCCATTGGACAAAAATGTTTTTTGTTCAAAGTTGAAAGTGTTTTTAAAACCTTAACTATCCTGTGACTGATTTGCAACCAAACAATGGTTTGCTTTGGGCTCTATTAACATTATAAGAGTCATTTTGGATACACCATGTATTTACTGAAATTTAGAGTAGAATTCAGTGCGGGATAACTGTGACCTCTGATTTGACATCAAGAAACGAAAATCGGTCGGTCAACTTGTATTTTTTTTTTCTTTTCTTTTGGCTGTTTTGGTAGTGCTAAGAATGAACTTTTATTTGATACAGGTTTCTGTGTTCTTGGACTTGTTTGGAACGAACCATAATAACACATTGCCATACTGGTCGCCTATGGAAAATGAATCTATTCCTTTTGACATATATGGTAGGTAGGGATAGGTAACTCCAGACTAGTTCCATCAATGCACACCATAACGTGTTTGGGTGTTCCAATAAAATGACCATTTTAAAAGTACATATTAACTTGAATTTCCTTTTCTTCGTGCATTTTAACAAGATTTGTGTTCGATGTCATATAAGGTATATATGAACACTAAATACATGTCAGGTTCTAAAGACTTCATGGTGTTCTCTTGACAAACATATCAGTCCATCTTAAGAGGTATAGAAGACATATTATTTATTGATTATGTGGGTATCCTTCTTACGAAGGATTTCAGAAATAAGTCTATAGACTCATTGATTGCTCCACTGCACGGAAATCTTTAGTAAAAGGCGAAAGATTTATGCGTGACTGTAGTGAAACCAGAGTATCTCTTCATTGTGTTTACGAAGTGTATATACTCTTGCTATTTGTAATTGTGAACGTGTTTGTATTTCATCAGAAAGAACATTAGTTGTAGTGAATAAATTCCGTTAGACATTTCTAATATTTAAACAATCTCTAGGGCAACATACATGTTTTTCTAAAGAGATCACTTGACATTGCCTATGTTTTTCAAAAATTCATACGGTGTTCCTCTGAATGTGCTAAAGGGATGTAATTCATGTTGCCCCCCTGCTATAGCATTACTATATGGTATAATATGATTAGTTGCGTTATTATTTTACAATCTTTAGTAAAAGACGAAATATTTATGGGTGTCTTAAATGAAGCCAGAGTGTTTCCACACCCCTTGTTAAAAGGGAGCCGCCATTAGTGGTGTATGCCTGACCCTATTAGGTCAAAACGAAGTGAATCGAATTGGATTGCTGGGCAGACAATTTTGTCCAGGGAATTTCAGATGAATATATAATACTGCTGTTGTCTCCCATTGGACAAAAATGTTTTTTGTTCAAAGTTGAAAGTGTTTTTAAAACCTTAACTATCCTGTGACTGATTTGCAACCAAACAATGGTTTGCTTTGGGCTCTATTAACATTATAAGAGTCATTTTGGATACACCATGTATTTACTGAAATTTAGAGTAGAATTCAGTGCGGGATAACTGTGACCTCTGATTTGACATCAAGAAACGAAAATCGGTCGGTCAACTTGTATTTTTTTTTTCTTTTCTTTTGGCTGTTTTGGTAGTGCTAAGAATGAACTTTTATTTGATACAGGTTTCTGTGTTCTTGGACTTGTTTGGAACGAACCATAATAACACATTGCCATACTGGTCGCCTATGGAAAATGAATCTATTCCTTTTGACATATATGGTAGGTAGGGATAGGTAACTCCAGACTAGTTCCATCAATGCACACCATAACGTGTTTGGGTGTTCCAATAAAATGACCATTTTAAAAGTACATATTAACTTGAATTTCCTTTTCTTCGTGCATTTTAACAAGATTTGTGTTCGATGTCATATAAGGTATATATGAACACTAAATACATGTCAGGTTCTAAAGACTTCATGGTGTTCTCTTGACAAACATATCAGTCCATCTTAAGAGGTATAGAAGACATATTATTTATTGATTATGTGGGTATCCTTCTTACGAAGGATTTCAGAAATAAGTCTATAGACTCATTGATTGCTCCACTGCACGGAAATCTTTAGTAAAAGGCGAAAGATTTATGCGTGACTGTAGTGAAACCAGAGTATCTCTTCATTGTGTTTACGAAGTGTATATACTCTTGCTATTTGTAATTGTGAACGTGTTTGTATTTCATCAGAAAGAACATTAGTTGTAGTGAATAAATTCCGTTAGACATTTCTAATATTTAAACAATCTCTAGGGCAACATACATGTTTTTCTAAAGAGATCACTTGACATTGCCTATGTTTTTCAAAAATTCATACGGTGTTCCTCTGAATGTGCTAAAGGGATGTAATTCATGTTGCCCCCCTGCTATAGCATTACTATATGGTATAATATGATTAGTTGCGTTATTATTTTACAATCTTTAGTAAAAGACGAAATATTTATGGGTGTCTTAAATGAAGCCAGAGTGTTTCCACACCCCTTGTTAAAAGGGAGCCGCCATTAGTGGTGTATGCCTGACCCTATTAGGTCAAAACGAAGTGAATCGAATTGGATTGCTGGGCAGACAATTTTGTCCAGGGAATTTCAGATGAATATATAATACTGCTGTTGTCTCCCATTGGACAAAAATGTTTTTTGTTCAAAGTTGAAAGTGTTTTTAAAACCTTAACTATCCTGTGACTGATTTGCAACCAAACAATGGTTTGCTTTGGGCTCTATTAACATTATAAGAGTCATTTTGGATACACCATGTATTTACTGAAATTTAGAGTAGAATTCAGTGCGGGATAACTGTGACCTCTGATTTGACATCAAGAAACGAAAATCGGTCGGTCAACTTGTATTTTTTTTTTCTTTTCTTTTGGCTGTTTTGGTAGTGCTAAGAATGAACTTTTATTTGATACAGGTTTCTGTGTTCTTGGACTTGTTTGGAACGAACCATAATAACACATTGCCATACTGGTCGCCTATGGAAAATGAATCTATTCCTTTTGACATATATGGTAGGTAGGGATAGGTAACTCCAGACTAGTTCCATCAATGCACACCATAACGTGTTTGGGTGTTCCAATAAAATGACCATTTTAAAAGTACATATTAACTTGAATTTCCTTTTCTTCGTGCATTTTAACAAGATTTGTGTTCGATGTCATATAAGGTATATATGAACACTAAATACATGTCAGGTTCTAAAGACTTCATGGTGTTCTCTTGACAAACATATCAGTCCATCTTAAGAGGTATAGAAGACATATTATTTATTGATTATGTGGGTATCCTTCTTACGAAGGATTTCAGAAATAAGTCTATAGACTCATTGATTGCTCCACTGCACGGAAATCTTTAGTAAAAGGCGAAAGATTTATGCGTGACTGCAGTGAAACCAGAGTATCTCTTCATTGTGTTTACGAAGTGTATATACTCTTGCTATTTGTAATTGTGAACGTGTTTGTATTTCATCAGAAAGAACATTAGTTGTAGTGAATAAATTCCGTTAGACATTTCTAATATTTAAACAATCTCTAGGGCAACATACATGTTTTTCTAAAGAGATCACTTGACATTGCCTATGTTTTTCAAAAATTCATACGGTGTTCCTCTGAATGTGCTAAAGGGATGTAATTCATGTTGCCCCCCTGCTATAGCATTACTATATGGTATAATATGATTAGTTGCGTTATTATTTTACAATCTTTAGTAAAAGACGAAATATTTATGGGTGTCTTAAATGAAGCCAGAGTGTTTCCACACCCCTTGTTAAAAGGGAGCCGCCATTAGTGGTGTATGCCTGACCCTATTAGGTCAAAACGAAGTGAATCGAATTGGATTGCTGGGCAGACAATTTTGTCCAGGGAATTTCAGATGAATATATAATACTGCTGTTGTCTCCCATTGGACAAAAATGTTTTTTGTTCAAAGTTGAAAGTGTTTTTAAAACCTTAACTATCCTGTGACTGATTTGCAACCAAACAATGGTTTGCTTTGGGCTCTATTAACATTATAAGAGTCATTTTGGATACACCATGTATTTACTGAAATTTAGAGTAGAATTCAGTGCGGGATAACTGTGACCTCTGATTTGACATCAAGAAACGAAAATCGGTCGGTCAACTTGTATTTTTTTTTTCTTTTCTTTTGGCTGTTTTGGTAGTGCTAAGAATGAACTTTTATTTGATACAGGTTTCTGTGTTCTTGGACTTGTTTGGAACGAACCATAATAACACATTGCCATACTGGTCGCCTATGGAAAATGAATCTATTCCTTTTGACATATATGGTAGGTAGGGATAGGTAACTCCAGACTAGTTCCATCAATGCACACCATAACGTGTTTGGGTGTTCCAATAAAATGACCATTTTAAAAGTACATATTAACTTGAATTTCCTTTTCTTCGTGCATTTTAACAAGATTTGTGTTCGATGTCATATAAGGTATATATGAACACTAAATACATGTCAGGTTCTAAAGACTTCATGGTGTTCTCTTGACAAACATATCAGTCCATCTTAAGAGGTATAGAAGACATATTATTTATTGATTATGTGGGTATCCTTCTTACGAAGGATTTCAGAAATAAGTCTATAGACTCATTAATTGCTCCACTGCACGGAAATCTTTAGTAAAAGGCGAAAGATTTATGCGTGACTGTAGTGAAACCAGAGTATCTCTTCATTGTGTTTACGAAGTGTATATACTCTTGCTATTTGTAATTGTGAACGTGTTTGTATTTCATCAGAAAGAACATTAGTTGTAGTGAATAAATTCCGTTAGACATTTCTAATATTTAAACAATCTCTAGGGCAACATACATGTTTTTCTAAAGAGATCACTTGACATTGCCTATGTTTTTCAAAAATTCATACGGTGTTCCTCTGAATGTGCTAAAGGGATGTAATTCATGTTGCCCCCCTGCTATAGCATTACTATATGGTATAATATGATTAGTTGCGTTATTATTTTACAATCTTTAGTAAAAGACGAAATATTTATGGGTGTCTTAAATGAAGCCAGAGTGTTTCCACACCCCTTGTTAAAAGGGAGCCGCCATTAGTGGTGTATGCCTGACCCTATTAGGTCAAAACGAAGTGAATCGAATTGGATTGCTGGGCAGACAATTTTGTCCAGGGAATTTCAGATGAATATATAATACTGCTGTTGTCTCCCATTGGACAAAAATGTTTTTTGTTCAAAGTTGAAAGTGTTTTTAAAACCTTAACTATCCTGTGACTGATTTGCAACCAAACAATGGTTTGCTTTGGGCTCTATTAACATTATAAGAGTCATTTTGGATACACCATGTATTTACTGAAATTTAGAGTAGAATTCAGTGCGGGATAACTGTGACCTCTGATTTGACATCAAGAAACGAAAATCGGTCGGTCAACTTGTATTTTTTTTTTCTTTTCTTTTGGCTGTTTTGGTAGTGCTAAGAATGAACTTTTATTTGATACAGGTTTCTGTGTTCTTGGACTTGTTTGGAACGAACCATAATAACACATTGCCATACTGGTCGCCTATGGAAAATGAATCTATTCCTTTTGACATATATGGTAGGTAGGGATAGGTAACTCCAGACTAGTTCCATCAATGCACACCATAACGTGTTTGGGTGTTCCAATAAAATGACCATTTTAAAAGTACATATTAACTTGAATTTCCTTTTCTTCGTGCATTTTAACAAGATTTGTGTTCGATGTCATATAAGGTATATATGAACACTAAATACATGTCAGGTTCTAAAGACTTCATGGTGTTCTCTTGACAAACATATCAGTCCATCTTAAGAGGTATAGAAGACATATTATTTATTGATTATGTGGGTATCCTTCTTACGAAGGATTTCAGAAATAAGTCTATAGACTCATTGATTGCTCCACTGCACGGAAATCTTTAGTAAAAGGCGAAAGATTTATGCGTGACTGTAGTGAAACCAGAGTATCTCTTCATTGTGTTTACGAAGTGTATATACTCTTGCTATTTGTAATTGTGAACGTGTTTGTATTTCATCAGAAAGAACATTAGTTGTAGTGAATAAATTCCGTTAGACATTTCTAATATTTAAACAATCTCTAGGGCAACATACATGTTTTTCTAAAGAGATCACTTGACATTGCCTATGTTTTTCAAAAATTCATACGGTGTTCCTCTGAATGTGCTAAAGGGATGTAATTCATGTTGCCCCCCTGCTATAGCATTACTATATGGTATAATATGATTAGTTGCGTTATTATTTTACAATCTTTAGTAAAAGACGAAATATTTATGGGTGTCTTAAATGAAGCCAGAGTGTTTCCACACCCCTTGTTAAAAGGGAGCCGCCATTAGTGGTGTATGCCTGACCCTATTAGGTCAAAACGAAGTGAATCGAATTGGATTGCTGGGCAGACAATTTTGTCCAGGGAATTTCAGATGAATATATAATACTGCTGTTGTCTCCCATTGGACAAAAATGTTTTTTGTTCAAAGTTGAAAGTGTTTTTAAAACCTTAACTATCCTGTGACTGATTTGCAACCAAACAATGGTTTGCTTTGGGCTCTATTAACATTATAAGAGTCATTTTGGATACACCATGTATTTACTGAAATTTAGAGTAGAATTCAGTGCGGGATAACTGTGACCTCTGATTTGACATCAAGAAACGAAAATCGGTCGGTCAACTTGTATTTTTTTTTTCTTTTCTTTTGGCTGTTTTGGTAGTGCTAAGAATGAACTTTTATTTGATACAGGTTTCTGTGTTCTTGGACTTGTTTGGAACGAACCATAATAACACATTGCCATACTGGTCGCCTATGGAAAATGAATCTATTCCTTTTGACATATATGGTAGGTAGGGATAGGTAACTCCAGACTAGTTCCATCAATGCACACCATAACGTGTTTGGGTGTTCCAATAAAATGACCATTTTAAAAGTACATATTAACTTGAATTTCCTTTTCTTCGTGCATTTTAACAAGATTTGTGTTCGATGTCATATAAGGTATATATGAACACTAAATACATGTCAGGTTCTAAAGACTTCATGGTGTTCTCTTGACAAACATATCAGTCCATCTTAAGAGGTATAGAAGACATATTATTTATTGATTATGTGGGTATCCTTCTTACGAAGGATTTCAGAAATAAGTCTATAGACTCATTGATTGCTCCACTGCACGGAAATCTTTAGTAAAAGGCGAAAGATTTATGCGTGACTGTAGTGAAACCAGAGTATCTCTTCATTGTGTTTACGAAGTGTATATACTCTTGCTATTTGTAATTGTGAACGTGTTTGTATTTCATCAGAAAGAACATTAGTTGTAGTGAATAAATTCCGTTAGACATTTCTAATATTTAAACAATCTCTAGGGCAACATACATGTTTTTCTAAAGAGATCACTTGACATTGCCTATGTTTTTCAAAAATTCATACGGTGTTCCTCTGAATGTGCTAAAGGGATGTAATTCATGTTGCCCCCCTGCTATAGCATTACTATATGGTATAATATGATTAGTTGCGTTATTATTTTACAATCTTTAGTAAAAGACGAAATATTTATGGGTGTCTTAAATGAAGCCAGAGTGTTTCCACACCCCTTGTTAAAAGGGAGCCGCCATTAGTGGTGTATGCCTGACCCTATTAGGTCAAAACGAAGTGAATCGAATTGGATTGCTGGGCAGACAATTTTGTCCAGGGAATTTCAGATGAATATATAATACTGCTGTTGTCTCCCATTGGACAAAAATGTTTTTTGTTCAAAGTTGAAAGTGTTTTTAAAACCTTAACTATCCTGTGACTGATTTGCAACCAAACAATGGTTTGCTTTGGGCTCTATTAACATTATAAGAGTCATTTTGGATACACCATGTATTTACTGAAATTTAGAGTAGAATTCAGTGCGGGATAACTGTGACCTCTGATTTGACATCAAGAAACGAAAATCGGTCGGTCAACTTGTATTTTTTTTTTCTTTTCTTTTGGCTGTTTTGGTAGTGCTAAGAATGAACTTTTATTTGATACAGGTTTCTGTGTTCTTGGACTTGTTTGGAACGAACCATAATAACACATTGCCATACTGGTCGCCTATGGAAAATGAATCTATTCCTTTTGACATATATGGTAGGTAGGGATAGGTAACTCCAGACTAGTTCCATCAATGCACACCATAACGTGTTTGGGTGTTCCAATAAAATGACCATTTTAAAAGTACATATTAACTTGAATTTCCTTTTCTTCGTGCATTTTAACAAGATTTGTGTTCGATGTCATATAAGGTATATATGAACACTAAATACATGTCAGGTTCTAAAGACTTCATGGTGTTCTCTTGACAAACATATCAGTCCATCTTAAGAGGTATAGAAGACATATTATTTATTGATTATGTGGGTATCCTTCTTACGAAGGATTTCAGAAATAAGTCTATAGACTCATTGATTGCTCCACTGCACGGAAATCTTTAGTAAAAGGCGAAAGATTTATGCGTGACTGTAGTGAAACCAGAGTATCTCTTCATTGTGTTTACGAAGTGTATATACTCTTGCTATTTGTAATTGTGAACGTGTTTGTATTTCATCAGAAAGAACATTAGTTGTAGTGAATAAATTCCGTTAGACATTTCTAATATTTAAACAATCTCTAGGGCAACATACATGTTTTTCTAAAGAGATCACTTGACATTGCCTATGTTTTTCAAAAATTCATACGGTGTTCCTCTGAATGTGCTAAAGGGATGTAATTCATACTGCCCTGCTATATTTTTTCGGTATATTGATTGATTGTTCGGTGTTTTACGCCGCTTTGAACATGTTTTCAGTTATGTCACGGCGTTGCCTGGATAGGTTACCAGTACTACTGGTTCGTTTATCCTGACACCAGCAATCCAGTCGTAATGCTTAATACTGCAGTTGTCTCCCATTGGACAAAAATGTTTTTTGTTCAAAGTTGAAAGTGTTTTTAAAACCTTAACTATCCTGTGACTGATTTGCAACCAAACAATGGTTTGCTTTGGGCTCTATTAACATTATAAGAGTCATTTTGGATACACCATGTATTTACTGAAATTTAGAGTAGAATTCAGTGCGGGATAACTGTGACCTCTGATTTGACATCAAGAAACGAAAATCGGTCGGTCAACTTGTATTTTTTTTTTCTTTTCTTTTGGCTGTTTTGGTAGTGCTAAGAATGAACTTTTATTTGATACAGGTTTCTGTGTTCTTGTACTTGTTTGGAACGAACCATAATAACACATTGCCATACTGGTCGCCTATGGAAAATGAATCTATTCCTTTTGACATATATGGTAGGTAGGGATAGGTAACTCCAGACTAGTTCCATCAATGCACACCATAACGTGTTTGGGTGTTCCAATAAAATGACCATTTTAAAAGTACATATTAACTTGAATTTCCTTTTCTTCGTGCATTTTAACAAGATTTGTGTTCGATGTCATATAAGGTATATATGAACACTAAATACATGTCAGGTTCTAAAGACTTCATGGTGTTCTCTTGACAAACATATCAGTCCATCTTAAGAGGTATAGAAGACATATTATTTATTGATTATGTGGGTATCCTTCTTACGAAGGATTTCAGAAATAAGTCTATAGACTCATTGATTGCTCCACTGCACGGAAATCTTTAGTAAAAGGCGAAAGATTTATGCGTGACTGTAGTGAAACCAGAGTATCTCTTCATTGTGTTTACGAAGTGTATATACTCTTGCTATTTGTAATTGTGAACGTGTTTGTATTTCATCAGAAAGAACATTAGTTGTAGTGAATAAATTCCGTTAGACATTTCTAATATTTAAACAATCTCTAGGGCAACATACATGTTTTTCTAAAGAGATCACTTGACATTGCCTATGTTTTTCAAAAATTCATACGGTGTTCCTCTGAATGTGCTAAAGGGATGTAATTCATACTGCCCTGCTATATTTTTTCGGTATATTGATTGATTGTTCGGTGTTTTACGCCGCTTTGAACATGTTTTCAGTTATGTCACGGCGTTGCCTGGATAGGTTACCAGTACTACTGGTTCGTTTATCCTGACACCAGCAATCCAGTCGTAATGCTTAATACTGCAGTTGTCTCCCATTGGACAAAAATGTTTTTTGTTCAAAGTTGAAAGTGTTTTTAAAACCTTAACTATCCTGTGACTGATTTGCAACCAAACAATGGTTTGCTTTGGGCTCTATTAACATTATAAGAGTCATTTTGGATACACCATGTATTTACTGAAATTTAGAGTAGAATTCAGTGCGGGATAACTGTGACCTCTGATTTGACATCAAGAAACGAAAATCGGTCGGTCAACTTGTATTTTTTTTTTCTTTTCTTTTGGCTGTTTTGGTAGTGCTAAGAATGAACTTTTATTTGATACAGGTTTCTGTGTTCTTGGACTTGTTTGGAACGAACCATAATAACACATTGCCATACTGGTCGCCTATGGAAAATGAATCTATTCCTTTTGACATATATGGTAGGTAGGGATAGGTAACTCCAGACTAGTTCCATCAATGCACACCATAACGTGTTTGGGTGTTCCAATAAAATGACCATTTTAAAAGTACATATTAACTTGAATTTCCTTTTCTTCGTGCATTTTAACAAGATTTGTGTTCGATGTCATATAAGGTATATATGAACACTAAATACATGTCAGGTTCTAAAGACTTCATGGTGTTCTCTTGACAAACATATCAGTCCATCTTAAGAGGTATAGAAGACATATTATTTATTGATTATGTGGGTATCCTTCTTACGAAGGATTTCAGAAATAAGTCTATAGACTCATTGATTGCTCCACTGCACGGAAATCTTTAGTAAAAGGCGAAAGATTTATGCGTGACTGTAGTGAAACCAGAGTATCTCTTCATTGTGTTTACGAAGTGTATATACTCTTGCTATTTGTAATTGTGAACGTGTTTGTATTTCATCAGAAAGAACATTAGTTGTAGTGAATAAATTCCGTTAGACATTTCTAATATTTAAACAATCTCTAGGGCAACATACATGTTTTTCTAAAGAGATCACTTGACATTGCCTATGTTTTTCAAAAATTCATACGGTGTTCCTCTGAATGTGCTAAAGGGATGTAATTCATGTTGCCCCCCTGCTATAGCATTACTATATGGTATAATATGATTAGTTGCGTTATTATTTTACAATCTTTAGTAAAAGACGAAATATTTATGGGTGTCTTAAATGAAGCCAGAGTGTTTCCACACCCCTTGTTAAAAGGGAGCCGCCATTAGTGGTGTATGCCTGACCCTATTAGGTCAAAACGAAGTGAATCGAATTGGATTGCTGGGCAGACAATTTTGTCCAGGGAATTTCAGATGAATATATAATACTGCTGTTGTCTCCCATTGGACAAAAATGTTTTTTGTTCAAAGTTGAAAGTGTTTTTAAAACCTTAACTATCCTGTGACTGATTTGCAACCAAACAATGGTTTGCTTTGGGCTCTATTAACATTATAAGAGTCATTTTGGATACACCATGTATTTACTGAAATTTAGAGTAGAATTCAGTGCGGGATAACTGTGACCTCTGATTTGACATCAAGAAACGAAAATCGGTCGGTCAACTTGTATTTTTTTTTTCTTTTCTTTTGGCTGTTTTGGTAGTGCTAAGAATGAACTTTTATTTGATACAGGTTTCTGTGTTCTTGGACTTGTTTGGAACGAACCATAATAACACATTGCCATACTGGTCGCCTATGGAAAATGAATCTATTCCTTTTGACATATATGGTAGGTAGGGATAGGTAACTCCAGACTAGTTCCATCAATGCACACCATAACGTGTTTGGGTGTTCCAATAAAATGACCATTTTAAAAGTACATATTAACTTGAATTTCCTTTTCTTCGTGCATTTTAACAAGATTTGTGTTCGATGTCATATAAGGTATATATGAACACTAAATACATGTCAGGTTCTAAAGACTTCATGGTGTTCTCTTGACAAACATATCAGTCCATCTTAAGAGGTATAGAAGACATATTATTTATTGATTATGTGGGTATCCTTCTTACGAAGGATTTCAGAAATAAGTCTATAGACTCATTGATTGCTCCACTGCACGGAAATCTTTAGTAAAAGGCGAAAGATTTATGCGTGACTGTAGTGAAACCAGAGTATCTCTTCATTGTGTTTACGAAGTGTATATACTCTTGCTATTTGTAATTGTGAACGTGTTTGTATTTCATCAGAAAGAACATTAGTTGTAGTGAATAAATTCCGTTAGACATTTCTAATATTTAAACAATCTCTAGGGCAACATACATGTTTTTCTAAAGAGATCACTTGACATTGCCTATGTTTTTCAAAAATTCATACGGTGTTCCTCTGAATGTGCTAAAGGGATGTAATTCATACTGCCCTGCTATATTTTTTCGGTATATTGATTGATTGTTCGGTGTTTTACGCCGCTTTGAACATGTTTTCAGTTATGTCACGGCGTTGCCTGGATAGGTTACCAGTACTACTGGTTCGTTTATCCTGACACCAGCAATCCAGTCGTAATGCTTAATACTGCAGTTGTCTCCCATTGGACAAAAATGTTTTTTGTTCAAAGTTGAAAGTGTTTTTAAAACCTTAACTATCCTGTGACTGATTTGCAACCAAACAATGGTTTGCTTTGGGCTCTATTAACATTATAAGAGTCATTTTGGATACACCATGTATTTACTGAAATTTAGAGTAGAATTCAGTGCGGGATAACTGTGACCTCTGATTTGACATCAAGAAACGAAAATCGGTCGGTCAACTTGTATTTTTTTTTTCTTTTCTTTTGGCTGTTTTGGTAGTGCTAAGAATGAACTTTTATTTGATACAGGTTTCTGTGTTCTTGTACTTGTTTGGAACGAACCATAATAACACATTGCCATACTGGTCGCCTATGGAAAATGAATCTATTCCTTTTGACATATATGGTAGGTAGGGATAGGTAACTCCAGACTAGTTCCATCAATGCACACCATAACGTGTTTGGGTGTTCCAATAAAATGACCATTTTAAAAGTACATATTAACTTGAATTTCCTTTTCTTCGTGCATTTTAACAAGATTTGTGTTCGATGTCATATAAGGTATATATGAACACTAAATACATGTCAGGTTCTAAAGACTTCATGGTGTTCTCTTGACAAACATATCAGTCCATCTTAAGAGGTATAGAAGACATATTATTTATTGATTATGTGGGTATCCTTCTTACGAAGGATTTCAGAAATAAGTCTATAGACTCATTGATTGCTCCACTGCACGGAAATCTTTAGTAAAAGGCGAAAGATTTATGCGTGACTGTAGTGAAACCAGAGTATCTCTTCATTGTGTTTACGAAGTGTATATACTCTTGCTATTTGTAATTGTGAACGTGTTTGTATTTCATCAGAAAGAACATTAGTTGTAGTGAATAAATTCCGTTAGACATTTCTAATATTTAAACAATCTCTAGGGCAACATACATGTTTTTCTAAAGAGATCACTTGACATTGCCTATGTTTTTCAAAAATTCATACGGTGTTCCTCTGAATGTGCTAAAGGGATGTAATTCATACTGCCCTGCTATATTTTTTCGGTATATTGATTGATTGTTCGGTGTTTTACGCCGCTTTGAACATGTTTTCAGTTATGTCACGGCGTTGCCTGGATAGGTTACCAGTAATACTGGTTCGTTTATCCTGACACCAGCAATCCAGTCGTAATGCTTAATACTGCAGTTGTCTCCCATTGGACAAAAATGTTTTTTGTTCAAAGTTGAAAGTGTTTTTAAAACCTTAACTATCCTGTGACTGATTTGCAACCAAACAATGGTTTGCTTTGGGCTCTATTAACATTATAAGAGTCATTTTGGATACACCATGTATTTACTGAAATTTAGAGTAGAATTCAGTGCGGGATAACTGTGACCTCTGATTTGACATCAAGAAACGAAAATCGGTCGGTCAACTTGTATTTTTTTTTTCTTTTCTTTTGGCTGTTTTGGTAGTGCTAAGAATGAACTTTTATTTGATACAGGTTTCTGTGTTCTTGGACTTGTTTGGAACGAACCATAATAACACATTGCCATACTGGTCGCCTATGGAAAATGAATCTATTCCTTTTGACATATATGGTAGGTAGGGATAGGTAACTCCAGACTAGTTCCATCAATGCACACCATAACGTGTTTGGGTGTTCCAATAAAATGACCATTTTAAAAGTACATATTAACTTGAATTTCCTTTTCTTCGTGCATTTTAACAAGATTTGTGTTCGATGTCATATAAGGTATATATGAACACTAAATACATGTCAGGTTCTAAAGACTTCATGGTGTTCTCTTGACAAACATATCAGTCCATCTTAAGAGGTATAGAAGACATATTATTTATTGATTATGTGGGTATCCTTCTTACGAAGGATTTCAGAAATAAGTCTATAGACTCATTGATTGCTCCACTGCACGGAAATCTTTAGTAAAAGGCGAAAGATTTATGCGTGACTGTAGTGAAACCAGAGTATCTCTTCATTGTGTTTACGAAGTGTATATACTCTTGCTATTTGTAATTGTGAACGTGTTTGTATTTCATCAGAAAGAACATTAGTTGTAGTGAATAAATTCCGTTAGACATTTCTAATATTTAAACAATCTCTAGGGCAACATACATGTTTTTCTAAAGAGATCACTTGACATTGCCTATGTTTTTCAAAAATTCATACGGTGTTCCTCTGAATGTGCTAAAGGGATGTAATTCATGTTGCCCCCCTGCTATAGCATTACTATATGGTATAATATGATTAGTTGCGTTATTATTTTACAATCTTTAGTAAAAGACGAAATATTTATGGGTGTCTTAAATGAAGCCAGAGTGTTTCCACACCCCTTGTTAAAAGGGAGCCGCCATTAGTGGTGTATGCCTGACCCTATTAGGTCAAAACGAAGTGAATCGAATTGGATTGCTGGGCAGACAATTTTGTCCAGGGAATTTCAGATGAATATATAATACTGCTGTTGTCTCCCATTGGACAAAAATGTTTTTTGTTCAAAGTTGAAAGTGTTTTTAAAACCTTAACTATCCTGTGACTGATTTGCAACCAAACAATGGTTTGCGTTGGGCTCTATTAACATTATAAGAGTCATTTTGGATACACCATGTATTTACTGAAATTTAGAGTAGAATTCAGTGCGGGATAACTGTGACCTCTGATTTGACATCAAGAAACGAAAATCGGTCGGTCAACTTGTATTTTTTTTTTCTTTTCTTTTGGCTGTTTTGGTAGTGCTAAGAATGAACTTTTATTTGATACAGGTTTCTGTGTTCTTGGACTTGTTTGGAACGAACCATAATAACACATTGCCATACTGGTCGCCTATGGAAAATGAATCTATTCCTTTTGACATATATGGTAGGTAGGGATAGGTAACTCCAGACTAGTTCCATCAATGCACACCATAACGTGTTTGGGTGTTCCAATAAAATGACCATTTTAAAAGTACATATTAACTTGAATTTCCTTTTCTTCGTGCATTTTAACAAGATTTGTGTTCGATGTCATATAAGGTATATATGAACACTAAATACATGTCAGGTTCTAAAGACTTCATGGTGTTCTCTTGACAAACATATCAGTCCATCTTAAGAGGTATAGAAGACATATTATTTATTGATTATGTGGGTATCCTTCTTACGAAGGATTTCAGAAATAAGTCTATAGACTCATTGATTGCTCCACTGCACGGAAATCTTTAGTAAAAGGCGAAAGATTTATGCGTGACTGTAGTGAAACCAGAGTATCTCTTCATTGTGTTTACGAAGTGTATATACTCTTGCTATTTGTAATTGTGAACGTGTTTGTATTTCATCAGAAAGAACATTAGTTGTAGTGAATAAATTCCGTTAGACATTTCTAATATTTAAACAATCTCTAGGGCAACATACATGTTTTTCTAAAGAGATCACTTGACATTGCCTATGTTTTTCAAAAATTCATACGGTGTTCCTCTGAATGTGCTAAAGGGATGTAATTCATACTGCCCTGCTATATTTTTTCGGTATATTGATTGATTGTTCGGTGTTTTACGCCGCTTTGAACATGTTTTCAGTTATGTCACGGCGTTGCCTGGATAGGTTACCAGTACTACTGGTTCGTTTATCCTGACACCAGCAATCCAGTCGTAATGCTTAATACTGCAGTTGTCTCCCATTGGACAAAAATGTTTTTTGTTCAAAGTTGAAAGTGTTTTTAAAACCTTAACTATCCTGTGACTGATTTGCAACCAAACAATGGTTTGCTTTGGGCTCTATTAACATTATAAGAGTCATTTTGGATACACCATGTATTTACTGAAATTTAGAGTAGAATTCAGTGCGGGATAACTGTGACCTCTGATTTGACATCAAGAAACGAAAATCGGTCGGTCAACTTGTATTTTTTTTTTCTTTTCTTTTGGCTGTTTTGGTAGTGCTAAGAATGAACTTTTATTTGATACAGGTTTCTGTGTTCTTGGACTTGTTTGGAACGAACCATAATAACACATTGCCATACTGGTCGCCTATGGAAAATGAATCTATTCCTTTTGACATATATGGTAGGTAGGGATAGGTAACTCCAGACTAGTTCCATCAATGCACACCATAACGTGTTTGGGTGTTCCAATAAAATGACCATTTTAAAAGTACATATTAACTTGAATTTCCTTTTCTTCGTGCATTTTAACAAGATTTGTGTTCGATGTCATATAAGGTATATATGAACACTAAATACATGTCAGGTTCTAAAGACTTCATGGTGTTCTCTTGACAAACATATCAGTCCATCTTAAGAGGTATAGAAGACATATTATTTATTGATTATGTGGGTATCCTTCTTACGAAGGATTTCAGAAATAAGTCTATAGACTCATTGATTGCTCCACTGCACGGAAATCTTTAGTAAAAGGCGAAAGATTTATGCGTGACTGTAGTGAAACCAGAGTATCTCTTCATTGTGTTTACGAAGTGTATATACTCTTGCTATTTGTAATTGTGAACGTGTTTGTATTTCATCAGAAAGAACATTAGTTGTAGTGAATAAATTCCGTTAGACATTTCTAATATTTAAACAATCTCTAGGGCAACATACATGTTTTTCTAAAGAGATCACTTGACATTGCCTATGTTTTTCAAAAATTCATACGGTGTTCCTCTGAATGTGCTAAAGGGATGTAATTCATGTTGCCCCCCTGCTATAGCATTACTATATGGTATAATATGATTAGTTGCGTTATTATTTTACAATCTTTAGTAAAAGACGAAATATTTATGGGTGTCTTAAATGAAGCCAGAGTGTTTCCACACCCCTTGTTAAAAGGGAGCCGCCATTAGTGGTGTATGCCTGACCCTATTAGGTCAAAACGAAGTGAATCGAATTGGATTGCTGGGCAGACAATTTTGTCCAGGGAATTTCAGATGAATATATAATACTGCTGTTGTCTCCCATTGGACAAAAATGTTTTTTGTTCAAAGTTGAAAGTGTTTTTAAAACCTTAACTATCCTGTGACTGATTTGCAACCAAACAATGGTTTGCTTTGGGCTCTATTAACATTATAAGAGTCATTTTGGATACACCATGTATTTACTGAAATTTAGAGTAGAATTCAGTGCGGGATAACTGTGACCTCTGATTTGACATCAAGAAACGAAAATCGGTCGGTCAACTTGTATTTTTTTTTTCTTTTCTTTTGGCTGTTTTGGTAGTGCTAAGAATGAACTTTTATTTGATACAGGTTTCTGTGTTCTTGGACTTGTTTGGAACGAACCATAATAACAAATTGCCATACTGGTCGCCTATGGAAAATGAATCTATTCCTTTTGACATATATGGTAGGTAGGGATAGGTAACTCCAGACTAGTTCCATCAATGCACACCATAACGTGTTTGGGTGTTCCAATAAAATGACCATTTTAAAAGTACATATTAACTTGAATTTCCTTTTCTTCGTGCATTTTAACAAGATTTGTGTTCGATGTCATATAAGGTATATATGAATACTAAATACATGTCAGGTTCTAAAGACTTCATGGTGTTCTCTTGACAAACATATCAGTCCATCTTAAGAGGTATAGAAGACATATTATTTATTGATTATGTGGGTATCCTTCTTACGAAGGATTTCAGAAATAAGTCTATAGACTCATTGATTGCTCCACTGCACGGAAATCTTTAGTAAAAGGCGAAAGATTTATGCGTGACTGTAGTGAAACCAGAGTATCTCTTCATTGTGTTTACGAAGTGTATATACTCTTGCTATTTGTAATTGTGAACGTGTTTGTATTTCATCAGAAAGAACATTAGTTGTAGTGAATAAATTCCGTTAGACATTTCTAATATTTAAACAATCTCTAGGGCAACATACATGTTTTTCTAAAGAGATCACTTGACATTGCCTATGTTTTTCAAAAATTCATACGGTGTTCCTCTGAATGTGCTAAAGGGATGTAATTCATACTGCCCTGCTATATTTTTTCGGTATATTGATTGATTGTTCGGTGTTTTACGCCGCTTTGAACATGTTTTCAGTTATGTCACGGCGTTGCCTGGATAGGTTACCAGTACTACTGGTTCGTTTATCCTGACACCAGCAATCCAGTCGTAATGCTTAATACTGCAGTTGTCTCCCATTGGACAAAAATGTTTTTTGTTCAAAGTTGAAAGTGTTTTTAAAACCTTAACTATCCTGTGACTGATTTGCAACCAAACAATGGTTTGCTTTGGGCTCTATTAACATTATAAGAGTCATTTTGGATACACCATGTATTTACTGAAATTTAGAGTAGAATTCAGTGCGGGATAACTGTGACCTCTGATTTGACATCAAGAAACGAAAATCGGTCGGTCAACTTGTATTTTTTTTTTCTTTTCTTTTGGCTGTTTTGGTAGTGCTAAGAATGAACTTTTATTTGATACAGGTTTCTGTGTTCTTGGACTTGTTTGGAACGAACCATAATAACACATTGCCATACTGGTCGCCTATGGAAAATGAATCTATTCCTTTTGACATATATGGTAGGTAGGGATAGGTAACTCCAGACTAGTTCCATCAATGCACACCATAACGTGTTTGGGTGTTCCAATAAAATGACCATTTTAAAAGTACATATTAACTTGAATTTCCTTTTCTTCGTGCATTTTAACAAGATTTGTGTTCGATGTCATATAAGGTATATATGAACACTAAATACATGTCAGGTTCTAAAGACTTCATGGTGTTCTCTTGACAAACATATCAGTCCATCTTAAGAGGTATAGAAGACATATTATTTATTGATTATGTGGGTATCCTTCTTACGAAGGATTTCAGAAATAAGTCTATAGACTCATTGATTGCTCCACTGCACGGAAATCTTTAGTAAAAGGCGAAAGATTTATGCGTGACTGTAGTGAAACCAGAGTATCTCTTCATTGTGTTTACGAAGTGTATATACTCTTGCTATTTGTAATTGTGAACGTGTTTGTATTTCATCAGAAAGAACATTAGTTGTAGTGAATAAATTCCGTTAGACATTTCTAATATTTAAACAATCTCTAGGGCAACATACATGTTTTTCTAAAGAGATCACTTGACATTGCCTATGTTTTTCAAAAATTCATACGGTGTTCCTCTGAATGTGCTAAAGGGATGTAATTCATACTGCCCTGCTATATTTTTTCGGTATATTGATTGATTGTTCGGTGTTTTACGCCGCTTTGAACATGTTTTCAGTTATGTCACGGCGTTGCCTGGATAGGTTACCAGTACTACTGGTTCGTTTATCCTGACACCAGCAATCCAGTCGTAATGCTTAATACTGCAGTTGTCTCCCATTGGACAAAAATGTTTTTTGTTCAAA
Organism: Serripes groenlandicus; assembly: GCA_031761405.1. Lineage (NCBI taxonomy): Eukaryota > Metazoa > Mollusca > Bivalvia > Cardiida > Cardiidae > Serripes > Serripes groenlandicus. The sequence continues at coordinate 125,894,071 of JASEVX010000001.1, read as the reverse complement.
GTTGAAAGTGTTTTTAAAACCTTAACTATCCTGTGACTGATTTGCAACCAAACAATGGTTTGCTTTGGGCTCTATTAACATTATAAGAGTCATTTTGGATACACCATGTATTTACTGAAATTTAGAGTAGAATTCAGTGCGGGATAACTGTGACCTCTGATTTGACATCAAGAAACGAAAATCGGTCGGTCAACTTGTATTTTTTTTTCTTTTCTTTTGGCTGTTTTGGTAGTGCTAAGAATGAACTTTTATTTGATACAGGTTTCTGTGTTCTTGTACTTGTTTGGAACGAACCATAATAACACATTGCCATACTGGTCGCCTATGGAAAATGAATCTATTCCTTTTGACATATATGGTAGGTAGGGATAGGTAACTCCAGACTAGTTCCATCAATGCACACCATAACGTGTTTGGGTGTTCCAATAAAATGACCATTTTAAAAGTACATATTAACTTGAATTTCCTTTTCTTCGTGCATTTTAACAAGATTTGTGTTCGATGTCATATAAGGTATATATGAACACTAAATACATGTCAGGTTCTAAAGACTTCATGGTGTTCTCTTGACAAACATATCAGTCCATCTTAAGAGGTATAGAAGACATATTATTTATTGATTATGTGGGTATCCTTCTTACGAAGGATTTCAGAAATAAGTCTATAGACTCATTGATTGCTCCACTGCACGGAAATCTTTAGTAAAAGGCGAAAGATTTATGCGTGACTGTAGTGAAACCAGAGTATCTCTTCATTGTGTTTACGAAGTGTATATACTCTTGCTATTTGTAATTGTGAACGTGTTTGTATTTCATCAGAAAGAACATTAGTTGTAGTGAATAAATTCCGTTAGACATTTCTAATATTTAAACAATCTCTAGGGCAACATACATGTTTTTCTAAAGAGATCACTTGACATTGCCTATGTTTTTCAAAAATTCATACGGTGTTCCTCTGAATGTGCTAAAGGGATGTAATTCATACTGCCCTGCTATATTTTTTCGGTATATTGATTGATTGTTCGGTGTTTTACGCCGCTTTGAACATGTTTTCAGTTATGTCACGGCGTTGCCTGGATAGGTTACCAGTACTACTGGTTCGTTTATCCTGACACCAGCAATCCAGTCGTAATGCTTAATACTGCAGTTGTCTCCCATTGGACAAAAATGTTTTTTGTTCAAAGTTGAAAGTGTTTTTAAAACCTTAACTATCCTGTGACTGATTTGCAACCAAACAATGGTTTGCTTTGGGCTCTATTAACATTATAAGAGTCATTTTGGATACACCATGTATTTACTGAAATTTAGAGTAGAATTCAGTGCGGGATAACTGTGACCTCTGATTTGACATCAAGAAACGAAAATCGGTCGGTCAACTTGTATTTTTTTTTTCTTTTCTTTTGGCTGTTTTGGTAGTGCTAAGAATGAACTTTTATTTGATACAGGTTTCTGTGTTCTTGGACTTGTTTGGAACGAACCATAATAACACATTGCCATACTGGTCGCCTATGGAAAATGAATCTATTCCTTTTGACATATATGGTAGGTAGGGATAGGTAACTCCAGACTAGTTCCATCAATGCACACCATAACGTGTTTGGGTGTTCCAATAAAATGACCATTTTAAAAGTACATATTAACTTGAATTTCCTTTTCTTCGTGCATTTTAACAAGATTTGTGTTCGATGTCATATAAGGTATATATGAACACTAAATACATGTCAGGTTCTAAAGACTTCATGGTGTTCTCTTGACAAACATATCAGTCCATCTTAAGAGGTATAGAAGACATATTATTTATTGATTATGTGGGTATCCTTCTTACGAAGGATTTCAGAAATAAGTCTATAGACTCATTGATTGCTCCACTGCACGGAAATCTTTAGTAAAAGGCGAAAGATTTATGCGTGACTGTAGTGAAACCAGAGTATCTCTTCATTGTGTTTACGAAGTGTATATACTCTTGCTATTTGTAATTGTGAACGTGTTTGTATTTCATCAGAAAGAACATTAGTTGTAGTGAATAAATTCCGTTAGACATTTCTAATATTTAAACAATCTCTAGGGCAACATACATGTTTTTCTAAAGAGATCACTTGACATTGCCTATGTTTTTCAAAAATTCATACGGTGTTCCTCTGAATGTGCTAAAGGGATGTAATTCATACTGCCCTGCTATATTTTTTCGGTATATTGATTGATTGTTCGGTGTTTTACGCCGCTTTGAACATGTTTTCAGTTATGTCACGGCGTTGCCTGGATAGGTTACCAGTACTACTGGTTCGTTTATCCTGACACCAGCAATCCAGTCGTAATGCTTAATACTGCAGTTGTCTCCCATTGGACAAAAATGTTTTTTGTTCAAAGTTGAAAGTGTTTTTAAAACCTTAACTATCCTGTGACTGATTTGCAACCAAACAATGGTTTGCTTTGGGCTCTATTAACATTATAAGAGTCATTTTGGATACACCATGTATTTACTGAAATTTAGAGTAGAATTCAGTGCGGGATAACTGTGACCTCTGATTTGACATCAAGAAACGAAAATCGGTCGGTCAACTTGTATTTTTTTTTTCTTTTCTTTTGGCTGTTTTGGTAGTGCTAAGAATGAACTTTTATTTGATACAGGTTTCTGTGTTCTTGTACTTGTTTGGAACGAACCATAATAACACATTGCCATACTGGTCGCCTATGGAAAATGAATCTATTCCTTTTGACATATATGGTAGGTAGGGATAGGTAACTCCAGACTAGTTCCATCAATGCACACCATAACGTGTTTGGGTGTTCCAATAAAATGACCATTTTAAAAGTACATATTAACTTGAATTTCCTTTTCTTCGTGCATTTTAACAAGATTTGTGTTCGATGTCATATAAGGTATATATGAACACTAAATACATGTCAGGTTCTAAAGACTTCATGGTGTTCTCTTGACAAACATATCAGTCCATCTTAAGAGGTATAGAAGACATATTATTTATTGATTATGTGGGTATCCTTCTTACGAAGGATTTCAGAAATAAGTCTATAGACTCATTGATTGCTCCACTGCACGGAAATCTTTAGTAAAAGGCGAAAGATTTATGCGTGACTGTAGTGAAACCAGAGTATCTCTTCATTGTGTTTACGAAGTGTATATACTCTTGCTATTTGTAATTGTGAACGTGTTTGTATTTCATCAGAAAGAACATTAGTTGTAGTGAATAAATTCCGTTAGACATTTCTAATATTTAAACAATCTCTAGGGCAACATACATGTTTTTCTAAAGAGATCACTTGACATTGCCTATGTTTTTCAAAAATTCATACGGTGTTCCTCTGAATGTGCTAAAGGGATGTAATTCATACTGCCCTGCTATATTTTTTCGGTATATTGATTGATTGTTCGGTGTTTTACGCCGCTTTGAACATGTTTTCAGTTATGTCACGGCGTTGCCTGGATAGGTTACCAGTACTACTGGTTCGTTTATCCTGACACCAGCAATCCAGTCGTAATGCTTAATACTGCAGTTGTCTCCCATTGGACAAAAATGTTTTTTGTTCAAAGTTGAAAGTGTTTTTAAAACCTTAACTATCCTGTGACTGATTTGCAACCAAACAATGGTTTGCTTTGGGCTCTATTAACATTATAAGAGTCATTTTGGATACACCATGTATTTACTGAAATTTAGAGTAGAATTCAGTGCGGGATAACTGTGACCTCTGATTTGACATCAAGAAACGAAAATCGGTCGGTCAACTTGTATTTTTTTTTTCTTTTCTTTTGGCTGTTTTGGTAGTGCTAAGAATGAACTTTTATTTGATACAGGTTTCTGTGTTCTTGTACTTGTTTGGAACGAACCATAATAACACATTGCCATACTGGTCGCCTATGGAAAATGAATCTATTCCTTTTGACATATATGGTAGGTAGGGATAGGTAACTCCAGACTAGTTCCATCAATGCACACCATAACGTGTTTGGGTGTTCCAATAAAATGACCATTTTAAAAGTACATATTAACTTGAATTTCCTTTTCTTCGTGCATTTTAACAAGATTTGTGTTCGATGTCATATAAGGTATATATGAACACTAAATACATGTCAGGTTCTAAAGACTTCATGGTGTTCTCTTGACAAACATATCAGTCCATCTTAAGAGGTATAGAAGACATATTATTTATTGATTATGTGGGTATCCTTCTTACGAAGGATTTCAGAAATAAGTCTATAGACTCATTGATTGCTCCACTGCACGGAAATCTTTAGTAAAAGGCGAAAGATTTATGCGTGACTGTAGTGAAACCAGAGTATCTCTTCATTGTGTTTACGAAGTGTATATACTCTTGCTATTTGTAATTGTGAACGTGTTTGTATTTCATCAGAAAGAACATTAGTTGTAGTGAATAAATTCCGTTAGACATTTCTAATATTTAAACAATCTCTAGGGCAACATACATGTTTTTCTAAAGAGATCACTTGACATTGCCTATGTTTTTCAAAAATTCATACGGTGTTCCTCTGAATGTGCTAAAGGGATGTAATTCATACTGCCCTGCTATATTTTTTCGGTATATTGATTGATTGTTCGGTGTTTTACGCCGCTTTGAACATGTTTTCAGTTATGTCACGGCGTTGCCTGGATAGGTTACCAGTAATACTGGTTCGTTTATCCTGACACCAGCAATCCAGTCGTAATGCTTAATACTGCAGTTGTCTCCCATTGGACAAAAATGTTTTTTGTTCAAAGTTGAAAGTGTTTTTAAAACCTTAACTATCCTGTGACTGATTTGCAACCAAACAATGGTTTGCTTTGGGCTCTATTAACATTATAAGAGTCATTTTGGATACACCATGTATTTACTGAAATTTAGAGTAGAATTCAGTGCGGGATAACTGTGACCTCTGATTTGACATCAAGAAACGAAAATCGGTCGGTCAACTTGTATTTCTTTTTTCTTTTCTTTTGGCTGTTTTGGTAGTGCTAAGAATGAACTTTTATTTGATACAGGTTTCTGTGTTCTTGGACTTGTTTGGAACGAACCATAATAACACATTGCCATACTGGTCGCCTATGGAAAATGAATCTATTCCTTTTGACATATATGGTAGGTAGGGATAGGTAACTCCAGACTAGTTCCATCAATGCACACCATAACGTGTTTGGGTGTTCCAATAAAATGACCATTTTAAAAGTACATATTAACTTGAATTTCCTTTTCTTCGTGCATTTTAACAAGATTTGTGTTCGATGTCATATAAGGTATATATGAACACTAAATACATGTCAGGTTCTAAAGACTTCATGGTGTTCTCTTGACAAACATATCAGTCCATCTTAAGAGGTATAGAAGACATATTATTTATTGATTATGTGGGTATCCTTCTTACGAAGGATTTCAGAAATAAGTCTATAGACTCATTGATTGCTCCACTGCACGGAAATCTTTAGTAAAAGGCGAAAGATTTATGCGTGACTGTAGTGAAACCAGAGTATCTCTTCATTGTGTTTACGAAGTGTATATACTCTTGCTATTTGTAATTGTGAACGTGTTTGTATTTCATCAGAAAGAACATTAGTTGTAGTGAATAAATTCCGTTAGACATTTCTAATATTTAAACAATCTCTAGGGCAACATACATGTTTTTCTAAAGAGATCACTTGACATTGCCTATGTTTTTCAAAAATTCATACGGTGTTCCTCTGAATGTGCTAAAGGGATGTAATTCATGTTGCCCCCCTGCTATAGCATTACTATATGGTATAATATGATTAGTTGCGTTATTATTTTACAATCTTTAGTAAAAGACGAAATATTTATGGGTGTCTTAAATGAAGCCAGAGTGTTTCCACACCCCTTGTTAAAAGGGAGCCGCCATTAGTGGTGTATGCCTGACCCTATTAGGTCAAAACGAAGTGAATCGAATTGGATTGCTGGGCAGACAATTTTGTCCAGGGAATTTCAGATGAATATATAATACTGCTGTTGTCTCCCATTGGACAAAAATGTTTTTTGTTCAAAGTTGAAAGTGTTTTTAAAACCTTAACTATCCTGTGACTGATTTGCAACCAAACAATGGTTTGCTTTGGGCTCTATTAACATTATAAGAGTCATTTTGGATACACCATGTATTTACTGAAATTTAGAGTAGAATTCAGTGCGGGATAACTGTGACCTCTGATTTGACATCAAGAAACGAAAATCGGTCGGTCAACTTGTATTTTTTTTTTCTTTTCTTTTGGCTGTTTTGGTAGTGCTAAGAATGAACTTTTATTTGATACAGGTTTCTGTGTTCTTGGACTTGTTTGGAACGAACCATAATAACACATTGCCATACTGGTCGCCTATGGAAAATGAATCTATTCCTTTTGACATATATGGTAGGTAGGGATAGGTAACTCCAGACTAGTTCCATCAATGCACACCATAACGTGTTTGGGTGTTCCAATAAAATGACCATTTTAAAAGTACATATTAACTTGAATTTCCTTTTCTTCGTGCATTTTAACAAGATTTGTGTTCGATGTCATATAAGGTATATATGAACACTAAATACATGTCAGGTTCTAAAGACTTCATGGTGTTCTCTTGACAAACATATCAGTCGATCTTAAGAGGTATAGAAGACATATTATTTATTGATTATGTGGGTATCCTTCTTACGAAGGATTTCAGAAATAAGTCTATAGACTCATTGATTGCTCCACTGCACGGAAATCTTTAGTAAAAGGCGAAAGATTTATGCGTGACTGTAGTGAAACCAGAGTATCTCTTCATTGTGTTTACGAAGTGTATATACTCTTGCTATTTGTAATTGTGAACGTGTTTGTATTTCATCAGAAAGAACATTAGTTGTAGTGAATAAATTCCGTTAGACATTTCTAATATTTAAACAATCTCTAGGGCAACATACATGTTTTTCTAAAGAGATCACTTGACATTGCCTATGTTTTTCAAAAATTCATACGGTGTTCCTCTGAATGTGCTAAAGGGATGTAATTCATGTTGCCCCCCTGCTATAGCATTACTATATGGTATAATATGATTAGTTGCGTTATTATTTTACAATCTTTAGTAAAAGACGAAATATTTATGGGTGTCTTAAATGAAGCCAGAGTGTTTCCACACCCCTTGTTAAAAGGGAGCCGCCATTAGTGGTGTATGCCTGACCCTATTAGGTCAAAACGAAGTGAATCGAATTGGATTGCTGGGCAGACAATTTTGTCCAGGGAATTTCAGATGAATATATAATACTGCTGTTGTCTCCCATTGGACAAAAATGTTTTTTGTTCAAAGTTGAAAGTGTTTTTAAAACCTTAACTATCCTGTGACTGATTTGCAACCAAACAATGGTTTGCTTTGGGCTCTATTAACATTATAAGAGTCATTTTGGATACACCATGTATTTACTGAAATTTAGAGTAGAATTCAGTGCGGGATAACTGTGACCTCTGATTTGACATCAAGAAACGAAAATCGGTCGGTCAACTTGTATTTTTTTTTTCTTTTCTTTTGGCTGTTTTGGTAGTGCTAAGAATGAACTTTTATTTGATACAGGTTTCTGTGTTCTTGGACTTGTTTGGAACGAACCATAATAACACATTGCCATACTGGTCGCCTATGGAAAATGAATCTATTCCTTTTGACATATATGGTAGGTAGGGATAGGTAACTCCAGACTAGTTCCATCAATGCACACCATAACGTGTTTGGGTGTTCCAATAAAATGACCATTTTAAAAGTACATATTAACTTGAATTTCCTTTTCTTCGTGCATTTTAACAAGATTTGTGTTCGATGTCATATAAGGTATATATGAACACTAAATACATGTCAGGTTCTAAAGACTTCATGGTGTTCTCTTGACAAACATATCAGTCCATCTTAAGAGGTATAGAAGACATATTATTTATTGATTATGTGGGTATCCTTCTTACGAAGGATTTCAGAAATAAGTCTATAGACTCATTGATTGCTCCACTGCACGGAAATCTTTAGTAAAAGGCGAAAGATTTATGCGTGACTGTAGTGAAACCAGAGTATCTCTTCATTGTGTTTACGAAGTGTATATACTCTTGCTATTTGTAATTGTGAACGTGTTTGTATTTCATCAGAAAGAACATTAGTTGTAGTGAATAAATTCCGTTAGACATTTCTAATATTTAAACAATCTCTAGGGCAACATACATGTTTTTCTAAAGAGATCACTTGACATTGCCTATGTTTTTCAAAAATTCATACGGTGTTCCTCTGAATGTGCTAAAGGGATGTAATTCATACTGCCCTGCTATATTTTTTCGGTATATTGATTGATTGTTCGGTGTTTTACGCCGCTTTGAACATGTTTTCAGTTATGTCACGGCGTTGCCTGGATAGGTTACCAGTACTACTGGTTCGTTTATCCTGACACCAGCAATCCAGTCGTAATGCTTAATACTGCAGTTGTCTCCCATTGGACAAAAATGTTTTTTGTTCAAAGTTGAAAGTGTTTTTAAAACCTTAACTATCCTGTGACTGATTTGCAACCAAACAATGGTTTGCTTTGGGCTCTATTAACATTATAAGAGTCATTTTGGATACACCATGTATTTACTGAAATTTAGAGTAGAATTCAGTGCGGGATAACTGTGACCTCTGATTTGACATCAAGAAACGAAAATCGGTCGGTCAACTTGTATTTTTTTTTTCTTTTCTTTTGGCTGTTTTGGTAGTGCTAAGAATGAACTTTTATTTGATACAGGTTTCTGTGTTCTTGTACTTGTTTGGAACGAACCATAATAACACATTGCCATACTGGTCGCCTATGGAAAATGAATCTATTCCTTTTGACATATATGGTAGGTAGGGATAGGTAACTCCAGACTAGTTCCATCAATGCACACCATAACGTGTTTGGGTGTTCCAATAAAATGACCATTTTAAAAGTACATATTAACTTGAATTTCCTTTTCTTCGTGCATTTTAACAAGATTTGTGTTCGATGTCATATAAGGTATATATGAACACTAAATACATGTCAGGTTCTAAAGACTTCATGGTGTTCTCTTGACAAACATATCAGTCCATCTTAAGAGGTATAGAAGACATATTATTTATTGATTATGTGGGTATCCTTCTTACGAAGGATTTCAGAAATAAGTCTATAGACTCATTGATTGCTCCACTGCACGGAAATCTTTAGTAAAAGGCGAAAGATTTATGCGTGACTGTAGTGAAACCAGAGTATCTCTTCATTGTGTTTACGAAGTGTATATACTCTTGCTATTTGTAATTGTGAACGTGTTTGTATTTCATCAGAAAGAACATTAGTTGTAGTGAATAAATTCCGTTAGACATTTCTAATATTTAAACAATCTCTAGGGCAACATACATGTTTTTCTAAAGAGATCACTTGACATTGCCTATGTTTTTCAAAAATTCATACGGTGTTCCTCTGAATGTGCTAAAGGGATGTAATTCATACTGCCCTGCTATATTTTTTCGGTATATTGATTGATTGTTCGGTGTTTTACGCCGCTTTGAACATGTTTTCAGTTATGTCACGGCGTTGCCTGGATAGGTTACCAGTACTACTGGTTCGTTTATCCTGACACCAGCAATCCAGTCGTAATGCTTAATACTGCAGTTGTCTCCCATTGGACAAAAATGTTTTTTGTTCAAAGTTGAAAGTGTTTTTAAAACCTTAACTATCCTGTGACTGATTTGCAACCAAACAATGGTTTGCTTTGGGCTCTATTAACATTATAAGAGTCATTTTGGATACACCATGTATTTACTGAAATTTAGAGTAGAATTCAGTGCGGGATAACTGTGACCTCTGATTTGACATCAAGAAACGAAAATCGGTCGGTCAACTTGTATTTTTTTTTTCTTTTCTTTTGGCTGTTTTGGTAGTGCTAAGAATGAACTTTTATTTGATACAGGTTTCTGTGTTCTTGGACTTGTTTGGAACGAACCATAATAACACATTGCCATACTGGTCGCCTATGGAAAATGAATCTATTCCTTTTGACATATATGGTAGGTAGGGATAGGTAACTCCAGACTAGTTCCATCAATGCACACCATAACGTGTTTGGGTGTTCCAATAAAATGACCATTTTAAAAGTACATATTAACTTGAATTTCCTTTTCTTCGTGCATTTTAACAAGATTTGTGTTCGATGTCATATAAGGTATATATGAACACTAAATACATGTCAGGTTCTAAAGACTTCATGGTGTTCTCTTGACAAACATATCAGTCCATCTTAAGAGGTATAGAAGACATATTATTTATTGATTATGTGGGTATCCTTCTTACGAAGGATTTCAGAAATAAGTCTATAGACTCATTGATTGCTCCACTGCACGGAAATCTTTAGTAAAAGGCGAAAGATTTATGCGTGACTGTAGTGAAACCAGAGTATCTCTTCATTGTGTTTACGAAGTGTATATACTCTTGCTATTTGTAATTGTGAACGTGTTTGTATTTCATCAGAAAGAACATTAGTTGTAGTGAATAAATTCCGTTAGACATTTCTAATATTTAAACAATCTCTAGGGCAACATACATGTTTTTCTAAAGAGATCACTTGACATTGCCTATGTTTTTCAAAAATTCATACGGTGTTCCTCTGAATGTGCTAAAGGGATGTAATTCATGTTGCCCCCCTGCTATAGCATTACTATATGGTATAATATGATTAGTTGCGTTATTATTTTACAATCTTTAGTAAAAGACGAAATATTTATGGGTGTCTTAAATGAAGCCAGAGTGTTTCCACACCCCTTGTTAAAAGGGAGCCGCCATTAGTGGTGTATGCCTGACCCTATTAGGTCAAAACGAAGTGAATCGAATTGGATTGCTGGGCAGACAATTTTGTCCAGGGAATTTCAGATGAATATATAATACTGCTGTTGTCTCCCATTGGACAAAAATGTTTTTTGTTCAAAGTTGAAAGTGTTTTTAAAACCTTAACTATCCTGTGACTGATTTGCAACCAAACAATGGTTTGCTTTGGGCTCTATTAACATTATAAGAGTCATTTTGGATACACCATGTATTTACTGAAATTTAGAGTAGAATTCAGTGCGGGATAACTGTGACCTCTGATTTGACATCAAGAAACGAAAATCGGTCGGTCAACTTGTATTTTTTTTTTCTTTTCTTTTGGCTGTTTTGGTAGTGCTAAGAATGAACTTTTATTTGATACAGGTTTCTGTGTTCTTGTACTTGTTTGGAACGAACCATAATAACACATTGCCATACTGGTCGCCTATGGAAAATGAATCTATTCCTTTTGACATATATGGTAGGTAGGGATAGGTAACTCCAGACTAGTTCCATCAATGCACACCATAACGTGTTTGGGTGTTCCAATAAAATGACCATTTTAAAAGTACATATTAACTTGAATTTCCTTTTCTTCGTGCATTTTAACAAGATTTGTGTTCGATGTCATATAAGGTATATATGAACACTAAATACATGTCAGGTTCTAAAGACTTCATGGTGTTCTCTTGACAAACATATCAGTCGATCTTAAGAGGTATAGAAGACATATTATTTATTGATTATGTGGGTATCCTTCTTACGAAGGATTTCAGAAATAAGTCTATAGACTCATTGATTGCTCCACTGCACGGAAATCTTTAGTAAAAGGCGAAAGATTTATGCGTGACTGTAGTGAAACCAGAGTATCTCTTCATTGTGTTTACGAAGTGTATATACTCTTGCTATTTGTAATTGTGAACGTGTTTGTATTTCATCAGAAAGAACATTAGTTGTAGTGAATAAATTCTGTTAGACATTTCTAATATTTAAACAATCTCTAGGGCAACATACATGTTTTTCTAAAGAGATCACTTGACATTGCCTATGTTTTTCAAAAATTCATACGGTGTTCCTCTGAATGTGCTAAAGGGATGTAATTCATACTGCCCTGCTATATTTTTTCGGTATATTGATTGATTGTTCGGTGTTTTACGCCGCTTTGAACATGTTTTCAGTTATGTCACGGCGTTGCCTGGATAGGTTACCAGTACTACTGGTTCGTTTATCCTGACACCAGCAATCCAGTCGTAATGCTTAATACTGCAGTTGTCTCCCATTGGACAAAAATGTTTTTTGTTCAAAGTTGAAAGTGTTTTTAAAACCTTAACTATCCTGTGACTGATTTGCAACCAAACAATGGTTTGCTTTGGGCTCTATTAACATTATAAGAGTCATTTTGGATACACCATGTATTTACTGAAATTTAGAGTAGAATTCAGTGCGGGATAACTGTGACCTCTGATTTGACATCAAGAAACGAAAATCGGTCGGTCAACTTGTATTTTTTTTTTCTTTTCTTTTGGCTGTTTTGGTAGTGCTAAGAATGAACTTTTATTTGATACAGGTTTCTGTGTTCTTGGACTTGTTTGGAACGAACCATAATAACAAATTGCCATACTGGTCGCCTATGGAAAATGAATCTATTCCTTTTGACATATATGGTAGGTAGGGATAGGTAACTCCAGACTAGTTCCATCAATGCACACCATAACGTGTTTGGGTGTTCCAATAAAATGACCATTTTAAAAGTACATATTAACTTGAATTTCCTTTTCTTCGTGCATTTTAACAAGATTTGTGTTCGATGTCATATAAGGTATATATGAATACTAAATACATGTCAGGTTCTAAAGACTTCATGGTGTTCTCTTGACAAACATATCAGTCCATCTTAAGAGGTATAGAAGACATATTATTTATTGATTATGTGGGTATCCTTCTTACGAAGGATTTCAGAAATAAGTCTATAGACTCATTGATTGCTCCACTGCACGGAAATCTTTAGTAAAAGGCGAAAGATTTATGCGTGACTGTAGTGAAACCAGAGTATCTCTTCATTGTGTTTACGAAGTGTATATACTCTTGCTATTTGTAATTGTGAACGTGTTTGTATTTCATCAGAAAGAACATTAGTTGTAGTGAATAAATTCCGTTAGACATTTCTAATATTTAAACAATCTCTAGGGCAACATACATGTTTTTCTAAAGAGATCACTTGACATTGCCTATGTTTTTCAAAAATTCATACGGTGTTCCTCTGAATGTGCTAAAGGGATGTAATTCATGTTGCCCCCCTGCTATAGCATTACTATATGGTATAATATGATTAGTTGCGTTATTATTTTACAATCTTTAGTAAAAGACGAAATATTTATGGGTGTCTTAAATGAAGCCAGAGTGTTTCCACACCCCTTGTTAAAAGGGAGCCGCCATTAGTGGTGTATGCCTGACCCTATTAGGTCAAAACGAAGTGAATCGAATTGGATTGCTGGGCAGACAATTTTGTCCAGGGAATTTCAGATGAATATATAATACTGCTGTTGTCTCCCATTGGACAAAAATGTTTTTTGTTCAAAGTTGAAAGTGTTTTTAAAACCTTAACTATCCTGTGACTGATTTGCAACCAAACAATGGTTTGCTTTGGGCTCTATTAACATTATAAGAGTCATTTTGGATACACCATGTATTTACTGAAATTTAGAGTAGAATTCAGTGCGGGATAACTGTGACCTCTGATTTGACATCAAGAAACGAAAATCGGTCGGTCAACTTGTATTTTTTTTTTCTTTTCTTTTGGCTGTTTTGGTAGTGCTAAGAATGAACTTTTATTTGATACAGGTTTCTGTGTTCTTGGACTTGTTTGGAACGAACCATAATAACACATTGCCATACTGGTCGCCTATGGAAAATGAATCTATTCCTTTTGACATATATGGTAGGTAGGGATAGGTAACTCCAGACTAGTTCCATCAATGCACACCATAACGTGTTTGGGTGTTCCAATAAAATGACCATTTTAAAAGTACATATTAACTTGAATTTCCTTTTCTTCGTGCATTTTAACAAGATTTGTGTTCGATGTCATATAAGGTATATATGAACACTAAATACATGTCAGGTTCTAAAGACTTCATGGTGTTCTCTTGACAAACATATCAGTCAATCTTAAGAGGTATAGAAGACATATTATTTATTGATTATGTGGGTATCCTTCTTACGAAGGATTTCAGAAATAAGTCTATAGACTCATTGATTGCTCCACTGCACGGAAATCTTTAGTAAAAGGCGAAAGATTTATGCGTGACTGTAGTGAAACCAGAGTATCTCTTCATTGTGTTTACGAAGTGTATATACTCTTGCTATTTGTAATTGTGAACGTGTTTGTATTTCATCAGAAAGAACATTAGTTGTAGTGAATAAATTCCGTTAGACATTTCTAATATTTAAACAATCTCTAGGGCAACATACATGTTTTTCTAAAGAGATCACTTGACATTGCCTATGTTTTTCAAAAATTCATACGGTGTTCCTCTGAATGTGCTAAAGGGATGTAATTCATGTTGCCCCCCTGCTATAGCATTACTATATGGTATAATATGATTAGTTGCGTTATTATTTTACAATCTTTAGTAAAAGACGAAATATTTATGGGTGTCTTAAATGAAGCCAGAGTGTTTCCACACCCCTTGTTAAAAGGGAGCCGCCATTAGTGGTGTATGCCTGACCCTATTAGGTCAAAACGAAGTGAATCGAATTGGATTGCTGGGCAGACAATTTTGTCCAGGGAATTTCAGATGAATATATAATACTGCTGTTGTCTCCCATTGGACAAAAATGTTTTTTGTTCAAAGTTGAAAGTGTTTTTAAAACCTTAACTATCCTGTGACTGATTTGCAACCAAACAATGGTTTGCTTTGGGCTCTATTAACATTATAAGAGTCATTTTGGATACACCATGTATTTACTGAAATTTAGAGTAGAATTCAGTGCGGGATAACTGTGACCTCTGATTTGACATCAAGAAACGAAAATCGGTCGGTCAACTTGTATTTTTTTTTTCTTTTCTTTTGGCTGTTTTGGTAGTGCTAAGAATGAACTTTTATTTGATACAGGTTTCTGTGTTCTTGGACTTGTTTGGAACGAACCATAATAACACATTGCCATACTGGTCGCCTATGGAAAATGAATCTATTCCTTTTGACATATATGGTAGGTAGGGATAGGTAACTCCAGACTAGTTCCATCAATGCACACCATAACGTGTTTGGGTGTTCCAATAAAATGACCATTTTAAAAGTACATATTAACTTGAATTTCCTTTTCTTCGTGCATTTTAACAAGATTTGTGTTCGATGTCATATAAGGTATATATGAACACTAAATACATGTCAGGTTCTAAAGACTTCATGGTGTTCTCTTGACAAACATATCAGTCCATCTTAAGAGGTATAGAAGACATATTATTTATTGATTATGTGGGTATCCTTCTTACGAAGGATTTCAGAAATAAGTCTATAGACTCATTGATTGCTCCACTGCACGGAAATCTTTAGTAAAAGGCGAAAGATTTATGCGTGACTGTAGTGAAACCAGAGTATCTCTTCATTGTGTTTACGAAGTGTATATACTCTTGCTATTTGTAATTGTGAACGTGTTTGTATTTCATCAGAAAGAACATTAGTTGTAGTGAATAAATTCCGTTAGACATTTCTAATATTTAAACAATCTCTAGGGCAACATACATGTTTTTCTAAAGAGATCACTTGACATTGCCTATGTTTTTCAAAAATTCATACGGTGTTCCTCTGAATGTGCTAAAGGGATGTAATTCATACTGCCCTGCTATATTTTTTCGGTATATTGATTGATTGTTCGGTGTTTTACGCCGCTTTGAACATGTTTTCAGTTATGTCACGGCGTTGCCTGGATAGGTTACCAGTACTACTGGTTCGTTTATCCTGACACCAGCAATCCAGTCGTAATGCTTAATACTGCAGTTGTCTCCCATTGGACAAAAATGTTTTTTGTTCAAAGTTGAAAGTGTTTTTAAAACCTTAACTATCCTGTGACTGATTTGCAACCAAACAATGGTTTGCTTTGGGCTCTATTAACATTATAAGAGTCATTTTGGATACACCATGTATTTACTGAAATTTAGAGTAGAATTCAGTGCGGGATAACTGTGACCTCTGATTTGACATCAAGAAACGAAAATCGGTCGGTCAACTTGTATTTTTTTTTTCTTTTCTTTTGGCTGTTTTGGTAGTGCTAAGAATGAACTTTTATTTGATACAGGTTTCTGTGTTCTTGTACTTGTTTGGAACGAACCATAATAACACATTGCCATACTGGTCGCCTATGGAAAATGAATCTATTCCTTTTGACATATATGGTAGGTAGGGATAGGTAACTCCAGACTAGTTCCATCAATGCACACCATAACGTGTTTGGGTGTTCCAATAAAATGACCATTTTAAAAGTACATATTAACTTGAATTTCCTTTTCTTCGTGCATTTTAACAAGATTTGTGTTCGATGTCATATAAGGTATATATGAACACTAAATACATGTCAGGTTCTAAAGACTTCATGGTGTTCTCTTGACAAACATATCAGTCCATCTTAAGAGGTATAGAAGACATATTATTTATTGATTATGTGGGTATCCTTCTTACGAAGGATTTCAGAAATAAGTCTATAGACTCATTGATTGCTCCACTGCACGGAAATCTTTAGTAAAAGGCGAAAGATTTATGCGTGACTGTAGTGAAACCAGAGTATCTCTTCATTGTGTTTACGAAGTGTATATACTCTTGCTATTTGTAATTGTGAACGTGTTTGTATTTCATCAGAAAGAACATTAGTTGTAGTGAATAAATTCCGTTAGACATTTCTAATATTTAAACAATCTCTAGGGCAACATACATGTTTTTCTAAAGAGATCACTTGACATTGCCTATGTTTTTCAAAAATTCATACGGTGTTCCTCTGAATGTGCTAAAGGGATGTAATTCATACTGCCCTGCTATATTTTTTCGGTATATTGATTGATTGTTCGGTGTTTTACGCCGCTTTGAACATGTTTTCAGTTATGTCACGGCGTTGCCTGGATAGGTTACCAGTACTACTGGTTCGTTTATCCTGACACCAGCAATCCAGTCGTAATGCTTAATACTGCAGTTGTCTCCCATTGGACAAAAATGTTTTTTGTTCAAAGTTGAAAGTGTTTTTAAAACCTTAACTATCCTGTGACTGATTTGCAACCAAACAATGGTTTGCTTTGGGCTCTATTAACATTATAAGAGTCATTTTGGATACACCATGTATTTACTGAAATTTAGAGTAGAATTCAGTGCGGGATAACTGTGACCTCTGATTTGACATCAAGAAACGAAAATCGGTCGGTCAACTTGTATTTTTTTTTTCTTTTCTTTTGGCTGTTTTGGTAGTGCTAAGAATGAACTTTTATTTGATACAGGTTTCTGTGTTCTTGGACTTGTTTGGAACGAACCATAATAACACATTGCCATACTGGTCGCCTATGGAAAATGAATCTATTCCTTTTGACATATATGGTAGGTAGGGATAGGTAACTCCAGACTAGTTCCATCAATGCACACCATAACGTGTTTGGGTGTTCCAATAAAATGACCATTTTAAAAGTACATATTAACTTGAATTTCCTTTTCTTCGTGCATTTTAACAAGATTTGTGTTCGATGTCATATAAGGTATATATGAACACTAAATAAATGTCAGGTTCTAAAGACTTCATGGTGTTCTCTTGACAAACATATCAGTCCATCTTAAGAGGTATAGAAGACATATTATTTATTGATTATGTGGGTATCCTTCTTACGAAGGATTTCAGAAATAAGTCTATAGACTCATTGATTGCTCCACTGCACGGAAATCTTTAGTAAAAGGCGAAAGATTTATGCGTGACTGTAGTGAAACCAGAGTATCTCTTCATTGTGTTTACGAAGTGTATATACTCTTGCTATTTGTAATTGTGAACGTGTTTGTATTTCATCAGAAAGAACATTAGTTGTAGTGAATAAATTCCGTTAGACATTTCTAATATTTAAACAATCTCTAGGGCAACATACATGTTTTTCTAAAGAGATCACTTGACATTGCCTATGTTTTTCAAAAATTCATACGGTGTTCCTCTGAATGTGCTAAAGGGATGTAATTCATGTTGCCCCCCTGCTATAGCATTACTATATGGTATAATATGATTAGTTGCGTTATTATTTTACAATCTTTAGTAAAAGACGAAATATTTATGGGTGTCTTAAATGAAGCCAGAGTGTTTCCACACCCCTTGTTAAAAGGGAGCCGCCATTAGTGGTGTATGCCTGACCCTATTAGGTCAAAACGAAGTGAATCGAATTGGATTGCTGGGCAGACAATTTTGTCCAGGGAATTTCAGATGAATATATAATACTGCTGTTGTCTCCCATTGGACAAAAATGTTTTTTGTTCAAAGTTGAAAGTGTTTTTAAAACCTTAACTATCCTGTGACTGATTTGCAACCAAACAATGGTTTGCTTTGGGCTCTATTAACATTATAAGAGTCATTTTGGATACACCATGTATTTACTGAAATTTAGAGTAGAATTCAGTGCGGGATAACTGTGACCTCTGATTTGACATCAAGAAACGAAAATCGGTCGGTCAACTTGTATTTTTTTTTTCTTTTCTTTTGGCTGTTTTGGTAGTGCTAAGAATGAACTTTTATTTGATACAGGTTTCTGTGTTCTTGGACTTGTTTGGAACGAACCATAATAACACATTGCCATACTGGTCGCCTATGGAAAATGAATCTATTCCTTTTGACATATATGGTAGGTAGGGATAGGTAACTCCAGACTAGTTCCATCAATGCACACCATAACGTGTTTGGGTGTTCCAATAAAATGACCATTTTAAAAGTACATATTAACTTGAATTTCCTTTTCTTCGTGCATTTTAACAAGATTTGTGTTCGATGTCATATAAGGTATATATGAACACTAAATACATGTCAGGTTCTAAAGACTTCATGGTGTTCTCTTGACAAACATATCAGTCCATCTTAAGAGGTATAGAAGACATATTATTTATTGATTATGTGGGTATCCTTCTTACGAAGGATTTCAGAAATAAGTCTATAGACTCATTGATTGCTCCACTGCACGGAAATCTTTAGTAAAAGGCGAAAGATTTATGCGTGACTGTAGTGAAACCAGAGTATCTCTTCATTGTGTTTACGAAGTGTATATACTCTTGCTATTTGTAATTGTGAACGTGTTTGTATTTCATCAGAAAGAACATTAGTTGTAGTGAATAAATTCCGTTAGACATTTCTAATATTTAAACAATCTCTAGGGCAACATACATATTTTTCTAAAGAGATCACTTGACATTGCCTATGTTTTTCAAAAATTCATACGGTGTTCCTCTGAATGTGCTAAAGGGATGTAATTCATACTGCCCTGCTATATTTTTTCGGTATATTGATTGATTGTTCGGTGTTTTACGCCGCTTTGAACATGTTTTCAGTTATGTCACGGCGTTGCCTGGATAGGTTACCAGTACTACTGGTTCGTTTATCCTGACACCAGCAATCCAGTCGTAATGCTTAATACTGCAGTTGTCTCCCATTGGACAAAAATGTTTTTTGTTCAAAGTTGAAAGTGTTTTTAAAACCTTAACTATCCTGTGACTGATTTGCAACCAAACAATGGTTTGCTTTGGGCTCTATTAACATTATAAGAGTCATTTTGGATACACCATGTATTTACTGAAATTTAGAGTAGAATTCAGTGCGGGATAACTGTGACCTCTGATTTGACATCAAGAAACGAAAATCGGTCGGTCAACTTGTATTTTTTTTTTCTTTTCTTTTGGCTGTTTTGGTAGTGCTAAGAATGAACTTTTATTTGATACAGGTTTCTGTGTTCTTGTACTTGTTTGGAACGAACCATAATAACACATTGCCATACTGGTCGCCTATGGAAAATGAATCTATTCCTTTTGACATATATGGTAGGTAGGGATAGGTAACTCCAGACTAGTTCCATCAATGCACACCATAACGTGTTTGGGTGTTCCAATAAAATGACCATTTTAAAAGTACATATTAACTTGAATTTCCTTTTCTTCGTGCATTTTAACAAGATTTGTGTTCGATGTCATATAAGGTATATATGAACACTAAATACATGTCAGGTTCTAAAGACTTCATGGTGTTCTCTTGACAAACATATCAGTCCATCTTAAGAGGTATAGAAGACATATTATTTATTGATTATGTGGGTATCCTTCTTACGAAGGATTTCAGAAATAAGTCTATAGACTCATTGATTGCTCCACTGCACGGAAATCTTTAGTAAAAGGCGAAAGATTTATGCGTGACTGTAGTGAAACCAGAGTATCTCTTCATTGTGTTTACGAAGTGTATATACTCTTGCTATTTGTAATTGTGAACGTGTTTGTATTTCATCAGAAAGAACATTAGTTGTAGTGAATAAATTCCGTTAGACATTTCTAATATTTAAACAATCTCTAGGGCAACATACATGTTTTTCTAAAGAGATCACTTGACATTGCCTATGTTTTTCAAAAATTCATACGGTGTTCCTCTGAATGTGCTAAAGGGATGTAATTCATACTGCCCTGCTATATTTTTTCGGTATATTGATTGATTGTTCGGTGTTTTACGCCGCTTTGAACATGTTTTCAGTTATGTCACGGCGTTGCCTGGATAGGTTACCAGTACTACTGGTTCGTTTATCCTGACACCAGCAATCCAGTCGTAATGCTTAATACTGCAGTTGTCTCCCATTGGACAAAAATGTTTTTTGTTCAAAGTTGAAAGTGTTTTTAAAACCTTAACTATCCTGTGACTGATTTGCAACCAAACAATGGTTTGCTTTGGGCTCTATTAACATTATAAGAGTCATTTTGGATACACCATGTATTTACTGAAATTTAGAGTAGAATTCAGTGCGGGATAACTGTGACCTCTGATTTGACATCAAGAAACGAAAATCGGTCGGTCAACTTGTATTTTTTTTTTCTTTTCTTTTGGCTGTTTTGGTAGTGCTAAGAATGAACTTTTATTTGATACAGGTTTCTGTGTTCTTGGACTTGTTTGGAACGAACCATAATAACACATTGCCATACTGGTCGCCTATGGAAAATGAATCTATTCCTTTTGACATATATGGTAGGTAGGGATAGGTAACTCCAGACTAGTTCCATCAATGCACACCATAACGTGTTTGGGTGTTCCAATAAAATGACCATTTTAAAAGTACATATTAACTTGAATTTCCTTTTCTTCGTGCATTTTAACAAGATTTGTGTTCGATGTCATATAAGGTATATATGAACACTAAATACATGTCAGGTTCTAAAGACTTCATGGTGTTCTCTTGACAAACATATCAGTCCATCTTAAGAGGTATAGAAGACATATTATTTATTGATTATGTGGGTATCCTTCTTACGAAGGATTTCAGAAATAAGTCTATAGACTCATTGATTGCTCCACTGCACGGAAATCTTTAGTAAAAGGCGAAAGATTTATGCGTGACTGTAGTGAAACCAGAGTATCTCTTCATTGTGTTTACGAAGTGTATATACTCTTGCTATTTGTAATTGTGAACGTGTTTGTATTTCATCAGAAAGAACATTAGTTGTAGTGAATAAATTCCGTTAGACATTTCTAATATTTAAACAATCTCTAGGGCAACATACATGTTTTTCTAAAGAGATCACTTGACATTGCCTATGTTTTTCAAAAATTCATACGGTGTTCCTCTGAATGTGCTAAAGGGATGTAATTCATGTTGCCCCCCTGCTATAGCATTACTATATGGTATAATATGATTAGTTGCGTTATTATTTTACAATCTTTAGTAAAAGACGAAATATTTATGGGTGTCTTAAATGAAGCCAGAGTGTTTCCACACCCCTTGTTAAAAGGGAGCCGCCATTAGTGGTGTATGCCTGACCCTATTAGGTCAAAACGAAGTGAATCGAATTGGATTGCTGGGCAGACAATTTTGTCCAGGGAATTTCAGATGAATATATAATACTGCTGTTGTCTCCCATTGGACAAAAATGTTTTTTGTTCAAAGTTGAAAGTGTTTTTAAAACCTTAACTATCCTGTGACTGATTTGCAACCAAACAATGGTTTGCTTTGGGCTCTATTAACATTATAAGAGTCATTTTGGATACACCATGTATTTACTGAAATTTAGAGTAGAATTCAGTGCGGGATAACTGTGACCTCTGATTTGACATCAAGAAACGAAAATCGGTCGGTCAACTTGTATTTTTTTTTTCTTTTCTTTTGGCTGTTTTGGTAGTGCTAAGAATGAACTTTTATTTGATACAGGTTTCTGTGTTCTTGGACTTGTTTGGAACGAACCATAATAACACATTGCCATACTGGTCGCCTATGGAAAATGAATCTATTCCTTTTGACATATATGGTAGGTAGGGATAGGTAACTCCAGACTAGTTCCATCAATGCACACCATAACGTGTTTGGGTGTTCCAATAAAATGACCATTTTAAAAGTACATATTAACTTGAATTTCCTTTTCTTCGTGCATTTTAACAAGATTTGTGTTCGATGTCATATAAGGTATATATGAACACTAAATACATGTCAGGTTCTAAAGACTTCATGGTGTTCTCTTGACAAACATATCAGTCCATCTTAAGAGGTATAGAAGACATATTATGTATTGATTATGTGGGTATCCTTCTTACGAAGGATTTCAGAAATAAGTCTATAGACTCATTGATTGCTCCACTGCACGGAAATCTTTAGTAAAAGGCGAAAGATTTATGCGTGACTGTAGTGAAACCAGAGTATCTCTTCATTGTGTTTACGAAGTGTATATACTCTTGCTATTTGTAATTGTGAACGTGTTTGTATTTCATCAGAAAGAACATTAGTTGTAGTGAATAAATTCCGTTAGACATTTCTAATATTTAAACAATCTCTAGGGCAACATACATGTTTTTCTAAAGAGATCACTTGACATTGCCTATGTTTTTCAAAAATTCATACGGTGTTCCTCTGAATGTGCTAAAGGGATGTAATTCATACTGCCCTGCTATATTTTTTCGGTATATTGATTGATTGTTCGGTGTTTTACGCCGCTTTGAACATGTTTTCAGTTATGTCACGGCGTTGCCTGGATAGGTTACCAGTACTACTGGTTCGTTTATCCTGACACCAGCAATCCAGTCGTAATGCTTAATACTGCAGTTGTCTCCCATTGGACAAAAATGTTTTTTGTTCAAAGTTGAAAGTGTTTTTAAAACCTTAACTATCCTGTGACTGATTTGCAACCAAACAATGGTTTGCTTTGGGCTCTATTAACATTATAAGAGTCATTTTGGATACACCATGTATTTACTGAAATTTAGAGTAGAATTCAGTGCGGGATAACTGTGACCTCTGATTTGACATCAAGAAACGAAAATCGGTCGGTCAACTTGTATTTTTTTTTTCTTTTCTTTTGGCTGTTTTGGTAGTGCTAAGAATGAACTTTTATTTGATACAGGTTTCTGTGTTCTTGTACTTGTTTGGAACGAACCATAATAACACATTGCCATACTGGTCGCCTATGGAAAATGAATCTATTCCTTTTGACATATATGGTAGGTAGGGATAGGTAACTCCAGACTAGTTCCATCAATGCACACCATAACGTGTTTGGGTGTTCCAATAAAATGACCATTTTAAAAGTACATATTAACTTGAATTTCCTTTTCTTCGTGCATTTTAACAAGATTTGTGTTCGATGTCATATAAGGTATATATGAACACTAAATACATGTCAGGTTCTAAAGACTTCATGGTGTTCTCTTGACAAACATATCAGTCCATCTTAAGAGGTATAGAAGACATATTATTTATTGATTATGTGGGTATCCTTCTTACGAAGGATTTCAGAAATAAGTCTATAGAC
Organism: Serripes groenlandicus; assembly: GCA_031761405.1. Lineage (NCBI taxonomy): Eukaryota > Metazoa > Mollusca > Bivalvia > Cardiida > Cardiidae > Serripes > Serripes groenlandicus. The sequence continues at coordinate 125,870,288 of JASEVX010000001.1, read as the reverse complement.
TCATTGATTGCTCCACTGCACGGAAATCTTTAGTAAAAGGCGAAAGATTTATGCGTGACTGTAGTGAAACCAGAGTATCTCTTCATTGTGTTTACGAAGTGTATATACTCTTGCTATTTGTAATTGTGAACGTGTTTGTATTTCATCAGAAAGAACATTAGTTGTAGTGAATAAATTCCGTTAGACATTTCTAATATTTAAACAATCTCTAGGGCAACATACATGTTTTTCTAAAGAGATCACTTGACATTGCCTATGTTTTTCAAAAATTCATACGGTGTTCCTCTGAATGTGCTAAAGGGATGTAATTCATGTTGCCCCCCTGCTATAGCATTACTATATGGTATAATATGATTAGTTGCGTTATTATTTTACAATCTTTAGTAAAAGACGAAATATTTATGGGTGTCTTAAATGAAGCCAGAGTGTTTCCACACCCCTTGTTAAAAGGGAGCCGCCATTAGTGGTGTATGCCTGACCCTATTAGGTCAAAACGAAGTGAATCGAATTGGATTGCTGGGCAGACAATTTTGTCCAGGGAATTTCAGATGAATATATAATACTGCTGTTGTCTCCCATTGGACAAAAATGTTTTTTGTTCAAAGTTGAAAGTGTTTTTAAAACCTTAACTATCCTGTGACTGATTTGCAACCAAACAATGGTTTGCTTTGGGCTCTATTAACATTATAAGAGTCATTTTGGATACACCATGTATTTACTGAAATTTAGAGTAGAATTCAGTGCGGGATAACTGTGACCTCTGATTTGACATCAAGAAACGAAAATCGGTCGGTCAACTTGTATTTTTTTTTTCTTTTCTTTTGGCTGTTTTGGTAGTGCTAAGAATGAACTTTTATTTGATACAGGTTTCTGTGTTCTTGGACTTGTTTGGAACGAACCATAATAACACATTGCCATACTGGTCGCCTATGGAAAATGAATCTATTCCTTTTGACATATATGGTAGGTAGGGATAGGTAACTCCAGACTAGTTCCATCAATGCACACCATAACGTGTTTGGGTGTTCCAATAAAATGACCATTTTAAAAGTACATATTAACTTGAATTTCCTTTTCTTCGTGCATTTTAACAAGATTTGTGTTCGATGTCATATAAGGTATATATGAACACTAAATACATGTCAGGTTCTAAAGACTTCATGGTGTTCTCTTGACAAACATATCAGTCCATCTTAAGAGGTATAGAAGACATATTATTTATTGATTATGTGGGTATCCTTCTTACGAAGGATTTCAGAAATAAGTCTATAGACTCATTGATTGCTCCACTGCACGGAAATCTTTAGTAAAAGGCGAAAGATTTATGCGTGACTGTAGTGAAACCAGAGTATCTCTTCATTGTGTTTACGAAGTGTATATACTCTTGCTATTTGTAATTGTGAACGTGTTTGTATTTCATCAGAAAGAACATTAGTTGTAGTGAATAAATTCCGTTAGACATTTCTAATATTTAAACAATCTCTAGGGCAACATACATGTTTTTCTAAAGAGATCACTTGACATTGCCTATGTTTTTCAAAAATTCATACGGTGTTCCTCTGAATGTGCTAAAGGGATGTAATTCATACTGCCCTGCTATATTTTTTCGGTATATTGATTGATTGTTCGGTGTTTTACGCCGCTTTGAACATGTTTTCAGTTATGTCACGGCGTTGCCTGGATAGGTTACCAGTACTACTGGTTCGTTTATCCTGACACCAGCAATCCAGTCGTAATGCTTAATACTGCAGTTGTCTCCCATTGGACAAAAATGTTTTTTGTTCAAAGTTGAAAGTGTTTTTAAAACCTTAACTATCCTGTGACTGATTTGCAACCAAACAATGGTTTGCTTTGGGCTCTATTAACATTATAAGAGTCATTTTGGATACACCATGTATTTACTGAAATTTAGAGTAGAATTCAGTGCGGGATAACTGTGACCTCTGATTTGACATCAAGAAACGAAAATCGGTCGGTCAACTTGTATTTTTTTTTTCTTTTCTTTTGGCTGTTTTGGTAGTGCTAAGAATGAACTTTTATTTGATACAGGTTTCTGTGTTCTTGTACTTGTTTGGAACGAACCATAATAACACATTGCCATACTGGTCGCCTATGGAAAATGAATCTATTCCTTTTGACATATATGGTAGGTAGGGATAGGTAACTCCAGACTAGTTCCATCAATGCACACCATAACGTGTTTGGGTGTTCCAATAAAATGACCATTTTAAAAGTACATATTAACTTGAATTTCCTTTTCTTCGTGCATTTTAACAAGATTTGTGTTCGATGTCATATAAGGTATATATGAACACTAAATACATGTCAGGTTCTAAAGACTTCATGGTGTTCTCTTGACAAACATATCAGTCCATCTTAAGAGGTATAGAAGACATATTATTTATTGATTATGTGGGTATCCTTCTTACGAAGGATTTCAGAAATAAGTCTATAGACTCATTGATTGCTCCACTGCACGGAAATCTTTAGTAAAAGGCGAAAGATTTATGCGTGACTGTAGTGAAACCAGAGTATCTCTTCATTGTGTTTACGAAGTGTATATACTCTTGCTATTTGTAATTGTGAACGTGTTTGTATTTCATCAGAAAGAACATTAGTTGTAGTGAATAAATTCCGTTAGACATTTCTAATATTTAAACAATCTCTAGGGCAACATACATGTTTTTCTAAAGAGATCACTTGACATTGCCTATGTTTTTCAAAAATTCATACGGTGTTCCTCTGAATGTGCTAAAGGGATGTAATTCATACTGCCCTGCTATATTTTTTCGGTATATTGATTGATTGTTCGGTGTTTTACGCCGCTTTGAACATGTTTTCAGTTATGTCACGGCGTTGCCTGGATAGGTTACCAGTACTACTGGTTCGTTTATCCTGACACCAGCAATCCAGTCGTAATGCTTAATACTGCAGTTGTCTCCCATTGGACAAAAATGTTTTTTGTTCAAAGTTGAAAGTGTTTTTAAAACCTTAACTATCCTGTGACTGATTTGCAACCAAACAATGGTTTGCTTTGGGCTCTATTAACATTATAAGAGTCATTTTGGATACACCATGTATTTACTGAAATTTAGAGTAGAATTCAGTGCGGGATAACTGTGACCTCTGATTTGACATCAAGAAACGAAAATCGGTCGGTCAACTTGTATTTTTTTTTTCTTTTCTTTTGGCTGTTTTGGTAGTGCTAAGAATGAACTTTTATTTGATACAGGTTTCTGTGTTCTTGGACTTGTTTGGAACGAACCATAATAACACATTGCCATACTGGTCGCCTATGGAAAATGAATCTATTCCTTTTGACATATATGGTAGGTAGGGATAGGTAACTCCAGACTAGTTCCATCAATGCACACCATAACGTGTTTGGGTGTTCCAATAAAATGACCATTTTAAAAGTACATATTAACTTGAATTTCCTTTTCTTCGTGCATTTTAACAAGATTTGTGTTCGATGTCATATAAGGTATATATGAACACTAAATACATGTCAGGTTCTAAAGACTTCATGGTGTTCTCTTGACAAACATATCAGTCCATCTTAAGAGGTATAGAAGACATATTATTTATTGATTATGTGGGTATCCTTCTTACGAAGGATTTCAGAAATAAGTCTATAGACTCATTGATTGCTCCACTGCACGGAAATCTTTAGTAAAAGGCGAAAGATTTATGCGTGACTGTAGTGAAACCAGAGTATCTCTTCATTGTGTTTACGAAGTGTATATACTCTTGCTATTTGTAATTGTGAACGTGTTTGTATTTCATCAGAAAGAACATTAGTTGTAGTGAATAAATTCCGTTAGACATTTCTAATATTTAAACAATCTCTAGGGCAACATACATGTTTTTCTAAAGAGATCACTTGACATTGCCTATGTTTTTCAAAAATTCATACGGTGTTCCTCTGAATGTGCTAAAGGGATGTAATTCATGTTGCCCCCCTGCTATAGCATTACTATATGGTATAATATGATTAGTTGCGTTATTATTTTACAATCTTTAGTAAAAGACGAAATATTTATGGGTGTCTTAAATGAAGCCAGAGTGTTTCCACACCCCTTGTTAAAAGGGAGCCGCCATTAGTGGTGTATGCCTGACCCTATTAGGTCAAAACGAAGTGAATCGAATTGGATTGCTGGGCAGACAATTTTGTCCAGGGAATTTCAGATGAATATATAATACTGCTGTTGTCTCCCATTGGACAAAAATGTTTTTTGTTCAAAGTTGAAAGTGTTTTTAAAACCTTAACTATCCTGTGACTGATTTGCAACCAAACAATGGTTTGCTTTGGGCTCTATTAACATTATAAGAGTCATTTTGGATACACCATGTATTTACTGAAATTTAGAGTAGAATTCAGTGCGGGATAACTGTGACCTCTGATTTGACATCAAGAAACGAAAATCGGTCGGTCAACTTGTATTTTTTTTTTCTTTTCTTTTGGCTGTTTTGGTAGTGCTAAGAATGAACTTTTATTTGATACAGGTTTCTGTGTTCTTGTACTTGTTTGGAACGAACCATAATAACACATTGCCATACTGGTCGCCTATGGAAAATGAATCTATTCCTTTTGACATATATGGTAGGTAGGGATAGGTAACTCCAGACTAGTTCCATCAATGCACACCATAACGTGTTTGGGTGTTCCAATAAAATGACCATTTTAAAAGTACATATTAACTTGAATTTCCTTTTCTTCGTGCATTTTAACAAGATTTGTGTTCGATGTCATATAAGGTATATATGAACACTAAATACATGTCAGGTTCTAAAGACTTCATGGTGTTCTCTTGACAAACATATCAGTCCATCTTAAGAGGTATAGAAGACATATTATTTATTGATTATGTGGGTATCCTTCTTACGAAGGATTTCAGAAATAAGTCTATAGACTCATTGATTGCTCCACTGCACGGAAATCTTTAGTAAAAGGCGAAAGATTTATGCGTGACTGTAGTGAAACCAGAGTATCTCTTCATTGTGTTTACGAAGTGTATATACTCTTGCTATTTGTAATTGTGAACGTGTTTGTATTTCATCAGAAAGAACATTAGTTGTAGTGAATAAATTCCGTTAGACATTTCTAATATTTAAACAATCTCTAGGGCAACATACATGTTTTTCTAAAGAGATCACTTGACATTGCCTATGTTTTTCAAAAATTCATACGGTGTTCCTCTGAATGTGCTAAAGGGATGTAATTCATACTGCCCTGCTATATTTTTTCGGTATATTGATTGATTGTTCGGTGTTTTACGCCGCTTTGAACATGTTTTCAGTTATGTCACGGCGTTGCCTGGATAGGTTACCAGTACTACTGGTTCGTTTATCCTGACACCAGCAATCCAGTCGTAATGCTTAATACTGCAGTTGTCTCCCATTGGACAAAAATGTTTTTTGTTCAAAGTTGAAAGTGTTTTTAAAACCTTAACTATCCTGTGACTGATTTGCAACCAAACAATGGTTTGCTTTGGGCTCTATTAACATTATAAGAGTCATTTTGGATACACCATGTATTTACTGAAATTTAGAGTAGAATTCAGTGCGGGATAACTGTGACCTCTGATTTGACATCAAGAAACGAAAATCGGTCGGTCAACTTGTATTTTTTTTTTCTTTTCTTTTGGCTGTTTTGGTAGTGCTAAGAATGAACTTTTATTTGATACAGGTTTCTGTGTTCTTGGACTTGTTTGGAACGAACCATAATAACACATTGCCATACTGGTCGCCTATGGAAAATGAATCTATTCCTTTTGACATATATGGTAGGTAGGGATAGGTAACTCCAGACTAGTTCCATCAATGCACACCATAACGTGTTTGGGTGTTCCAATAAAATGACCATTTTAAAAGTACATATTAACTTGAATTTCCTTTTCTTCGTGCATTTTAACAAGATTTGTGTTCGATGTCATATAAGGTATATATGAACACTAAATACATGTCAGGTTCTAAAGACTTCATGGTGTTCTCTTGACAAACATATCAGTCCATCTTAAGAGGTATAGAAGACATATTATTTATTGATTATGTGGGTATCCTTCTTACGAAGGATTTCAGAAATAAGTCTATAGACTCATTGATTGCTCCACTGCACGGAAATCTTTAGTAAAAGGCGAAAGATTTATGCGTGACTGTAGTGAAACCAGAGTATCTCTTCATTGTGTTTACGAAGTGTATATACTCTTGCTATTTGTAATTGTGAACGTGTTTGTATTTCATCAGAAAGAACATTAGTTGTAGTGAATAAATTCCGTTAGACATTTCTAATATTTAAACAATCTCTAGGGCAACATACATGTTTTTCTAAAGAGATCACTTGACATTGCCTATGTTTTTCAAAAATTCATACGGTGTTCCTCTGAATGTGCTAAAGGGATGTAATTCATACTGCCCTGCTATATTTTTTCGGTATATTGATTGATTGTTCGGTGTTTTACGCCGCTTTGAACATGTTTTCAGTTATGTCACGGCGTTGCCTGGATAGGTTACCAGTACTACTGGTTCGTTTATCCTGACACCAGCAATCCAGTCGTAATGCTTAATACTGCAGTTGTCTCCCATTGGACAAAAATGTTTTTTGTTCAAAGTTGAAAGTGTTTTTAAAACCTTAACTATCCTGTGACTGATTTGCAACCAAACAATGGTTTGCTTTGGGCTCTATTAACATTATAAGAGTCATTTTGGATACACCATGTATTTACTGAAATTTAGAGTAGAATTCAGTGCGGGATAACTGTGACCTCTGATTTGACATCAAGAAACGAAAATCGGTCGGTCAACTTGTATTTTTTTTTTCTTTTCTTTTGGCTGTTTTGGTAGTGCTAAGAATGAACTTTTATTTGATACAGGTTTCTGTGTTCTTGTACTTGTTTGGAACGAACCATAATAACACATTGCCATACTGGTCGCCTATGGAAAATGAATCTATTCCTTTTGACATATATGGTAGGTAGGGATAGGTAACTCCAGACTAGTTCCATCAATGCACACCATAACGTGTTTGGGTGTTCCAATAAAATGACCATTTTAAAAGTACATATTAACTTGAATTTCCTTTTCTTCGTGCATTTTAACAAGATTTGTGTTCGATGTCATATAAGGTATATATGAACACTAAATACATGTCAGGTTCTAAAGACTTCATGGTGTTCTCTTGACAAACATATCAGTCCATCTTAAGAGGTATAGAAGACATATTATTTATTGATTATGTGGGTATCCTTCTTACGAAGGATTTCAGAAATAAGTCTATAGACTCATTGATTGCTCCACTGCACGGAAATCTTTAGTAAAAGGCGAAAGATTTATGCGTGACTGTAGTGAAACCAGAGTATCTCTTCATTGTGTTTACGAAGTGTATATACTCTTGCTATTTGTAATTGTGAACGTGTTTGTATTTCATCAGAAAGAACATTAGTTGTAGTGAATAAATTCCGTTAGACATTTCTAATATTTAAACAATCTCTAGGGCAACATACATGTTTTTCTAAAGAGATCACTTGACATTGCCTATGTTTTTCAAAAATTCATACGGTGTTCCTCTGAATGTGCTAAAGGGATGTAATTCATACTGCCCTGCTATATTTTTTCGGTATATTGATTGATTGTTCGGTGTTTTACGCCGCTTTGAACATGTTTTCAGTTATGTCACGGCGTTGCCTGGATAGGTTACCAGTACTACTGGTTCGTTTATCCTGACACCAGCAATCCAGTCGTAATGCTTAATACTGCAGTTGTCTCCCATTGGACAAAAATGTTTTTTGTTCAAAGTTGAAAGTGTTTTTAAAACCTTAACTATCCTGTGACTGATTTGCAACCAAACAATGGTTTGCTTTGGGCTCTATTAACATTATAAGAGTCATTTTGGATACACCATGTATTTACTGAAATTTAGAGTAGAATTCAGTGCGGGATAACTGTGACCTCTGATTTGACATCAAGAAACGAAAATCGGTCGGTCAACTTGTATTTTTTTTTTCTTTTCTTTTGGCTGTTTTGGTAGTGCTAAGAATGAACTTTTATTTGATACAGGTTTCTGTGTTCTTGTACTTGTTTGGAACGAACCATAATAACACATTGCCATACTGGTCGCCTATGGAAAATGAATCTATTCCTTTTGACATATATGGTAGGTAGGGATAGGTAACTCCAGACTAGTTCCATCAATGCACACCATAACGTGTTTGGGTGTTCCAATAAAATGACCATTTTAAAAGTACATATTAACTTGAATTTCCTTTTCTTCGTGCATTTTAACAAGATTTGTGTTCGATGTCATATAAGGTATATATGAACACTAAATACATGTCAGGTTCTAAAGACTTCATGGTGTTCTCTTGACAAACATATCAGTCCATCTTAAGAGGTATAGAAGACATATTATTTATTGATTATGTGGGTATCCTTCTTACGAAGGATTTCAGAAATAAGTCTATAGACTCATTGATTGCTCCACTGCACGGAAATCTTTAGTAAAAGGCGAAAGATTTATGCGTGACTGTAGTGAAACCAGAGTATCTCTTCATTGTGTTTACGAAGTGTATATACTCTTGCTATTTGTAATTGTGAACGTGTTTGTATTTCATCAGAAAGAACATTAGTTGTAGTGAATAAATTCCGTTAGACATTTCTAATATTTAAACAATCTCTAGGGCAACATACATGTTTTTCTAAAGAGATCACTTGACATTGCCTATGTTTTTCAAAAATTCATACGGTGTTCCTCTGAATGTGCTAAAGGGATGTAATTCATACTGCCCTGCTATATTTTTTCGGTATATTGATTGATTGTTCGGTGTTTTACGCCGCTTTGAACATGTTTTCAGTTATGTCACGGCGTTGCCTGGATAGGTTACCAGTACTACTGGTTCGTTTATCCTGACACCAGCAATCCAGTCGTAATGCTTAATACTGCAGTTGTCTCCCATTGGACAAAAATGTTTTTTGTTCAAAGTTGAAAGTGTTTTTAAAACCTTAACTATCCTGTGACTGATTTGCAACCAAACAATGGTTTGCTTTGGGCTCTATTAACATTATAAGAGTCATTTTGGATACACCATGTATTTACTGAAATTTAGAGTAGAATTCAGTGCGGGATAACTGTGACCTCTGATTTGACATCAAGAAACGAAAATCGGTCGGTCAACTTGTATTTTTTTTTTCTTTTCTTTTGGCTGTTTTGGTAGTGCTAAGAATGAACTTTTATTTGATACAGGTTTCTGTGTTCTTGGACTTGTTTGGAACGAACCATAATAACACATTGCCATACTGGTCGCCTATGGAAAATGAATCTATTCCTTTTGACATATATGGTAGGTAGGGATAGGTAACTCCAGACTAGTTCCATCAATGCACACCATAACGTGTTTGGGTGTTCCAATAAAATGACCATTTTAAAAGTACATATTAACTTGAATTTCCTTTTCTTCGTGCATTTTAACAAGATTTGTGTTCGATGTCATATAAGGTATATATGAACACTAAATACATGTCAGGTTCTAAAGACTTCATGGTGTTCTCTTGACAAACATATCAGTCCATCTTAAGAGGTATAGAAGACATATTATTTATTGATTATGTGGGTATCCTTCTTACGAAGGATTTCAGAAATAAGTCTATAGACTCATTGATTGCTCCACTGCACGGAAATCTTTAGTAAAAGGCGAAAGATTTATGCGTGACTGTAGTGAAACCAGAGTATCTCTTCATTGTGTTTACGAAGTGTATATACTCTTGCTATTTGTAATTGTGAACGTGTTTGTATTTCATCAGAAAGAACATTAGTTGTAGTGAATAAATTCCGTTAGACATTTCTAATATTTAAACAATCTCTAGGGCAACATACATGTTTTTCTAAAGAGATCACTTGACATTGCCTATGTTTTTCAAAAATTCATACGGTGTTCCTCTGAATGTGCTAAAGGGATGTAATTCATGTTGCCCCCCTGCTATAGCATTACTATATGGTATAATATGATTAGTTGCGTTATTATTTTACAATCTTTAGTAAAAGACGAAATATTTATGGGTGTCTTAAATGAAGCCAGAGTGTTTCCACACCCTTGTTAAAAGGGAGCCGCCATTAGTGGTGTATGCCTGACCCTATTAGGTCAAAACGAAGTGAATCGAATTGGATTGCTGGGCAGACAATTTTGTCCAGGGAATTTCAGATGAATATATAATACTGCTGTTGTCTCCCATTGGACAAAAATGTTTTTTGTTCAAAGTTGAAAGTGTTTTTAAAACCTTAACTATCCTGTGACTGATTTGCAACCAAACAATGGTTTGCTTTGGGCTCTATTAACATTATAAGAGTCATTTTGGATACACCATGTATTTACTGAAATTTAGAGTAGAATTCAGTGCGGGATAACTGTGACCTCTGATTTGACATCAAGAAACGAAAATCGGTCGGTCAACTTGTATTTTTTTTTTCTTTTCTTTTGGCTGTTTTGGTAGTGCTAAGAATGAACTTTTATTTGATACAGGTTTCTGTGTTCTTGGACTTGTTTGGAACGAACCATAATAACACATTGCCATACTGGTCGCCTATGGAAAATGAATCTATTCCTTTTGACATATATGGTAGGTAGGGATAGGTAACTCCAGACTAGTTCCATCAATGCACACCATAACGTGTTTGGGTGTTCCAATAAAATGACCATTTTAAAAGTACATATTAACTTGAATTTCCTTTTCTTCGTGCATTTTAACAAGATTTGTGTTCGATGTCATATAAGGTATATATGAACACTAAATACATGTCAGGTTCTAAAGACTTCATGGTGTTCTCTTGACAAACATATCAGTCCATCTTAAGAGGTATAGAAGACATATTATTTATTGATTATGTGGGTATCCTTCTTACGAAGGATTTCAGAAATAAGTCTATAGACTCATTGATTGCTCCACTGCACGGAAATCTTTAGTAAAAGGCGAAAGATTTATGCGTGACTGTAGTGAAACCAGAGTATCTCTTCATTGTGTTTACGAAGTGTATATACTCTTGCTATTTGTAATTGTGAACGTGTTTGTATTTCATCAGAAAGAACATTAGTTGTAGTGAATAAATTCCGTTAGACATTTCTAATATTTAAACAATCTCTAGGGCAACATACATGTTTTTCTAAAGAGATCACTTGACATTGCCTATGTTTTTCAAAAATTCATACGGTGTTCCTCTGAATGTGCTAAAGGGATGTAATTCATACTGCCCTGCTATATTTTTTCGGTATATTGATTGATTGTTCGGTGTTTTACGCCGCTTTGAACATGTTTTCAGTTATGTCACGGCGTTGCCTGGATAGGTTACCAGTACTACTGGTTCGTTTATCCTGACACCAGCAATCCAGTCGTAATGCTTAATACTGCAGTTGTCTCCCATTGGACAAAAATGTTTTTTGTTCAAAGTTGAAAGTGTTTTTAAAACCTTAACTATCCTGTGACTGATTTGCAACCAAACAATGGTTTGCTTTGGGCTCTATTAACATTATAAGAGTCATTTTGGATACACCATGTATTTACTGAAATTTAGAGTAGAATTCAGTGCGGGATAACTGTGACCTCTGATTTGACATCAAGAAACGAAAATCGGTCGGTCAACTTGTATTTTTTTTTTCTTTTCTTTTGGCTGTTTTGGTAGTGCTAAGAATGAACTTTTATTTGATACAGGTTTCTGTGTTCTTGTACTTGTTTGGAACGAACCATAATAACACATTGCCATACTGGTCGCCTATGGAAAATGAATCTATTCCTTTTGACATATATGGTAGGTAGGGATAGGTAACTCCAGACTAGTTCCATCAATGCACACCATAACGTGTTTGGGTGTTCCAATAAAATGACCATTTTAAAAGTACATATTAACTTGAATTTCCTTTTCTTCGTGCATTTTAACAAGATTTGTGTTCGATGTCATATAAGGTATATATGAACACTAAATACATGTCAGGTTCTAAAGACTTCATGGTGTTCTCTTGACAAACATATCAGTCCATCTTAAGAGGTATAGAAGACATATTATTTATTGATTATGTGGGTATCCTTCTTACGAAGGATTTCAGAAATAAGTCTATAGACTCATTGATTGCTCCACTGCACGGAAATCTTTAGTAAAAGGCGAAAGATTTATGCGTGACTGTAGTGAAACCAGAGTATCTCTTCATTGTGTTTACGAAGTGTATATACTCTTGCTATTTGTAATTGTGAACGTGTTTGTATTTCATCAGAAAGAACATTAGTTGTAGTGAATAAATTCCGTTAGACATTTCTAATATTTAAACAATCTCTAGGGCAACATACATGTTTTTCTAAAGAGATCACTTGACATTGCCTATGTTTTTCAAAAATTCATACGGTGTTCCTCTGAATGTGCTAAAGGGATGTAATTCATACTGCCCTGCTATATTTTTTCGGTATATTGATTGATTGTTCGGTGTTTTACGCCGCTTTGAACATGTTTTCAGTTATGTCACGGCGTTGCCTGGATAGGTTACCAGTACTACTGGTTCGTTTATCCTGACACCAGCAATCCAGTCGTAATGCTTAATACTGCAGTTGTCTCCCATTGGACAAAAATGTTTGTTGTTCAAAGTTGAAAGTGTTTTTAAAACCTTAACTATCCTGTGACTGATTTGCAACCAAACAATGGTTTGCTTTGGGCTCTATTAACATTATAAGAGTCATTTTGGATACACCATGTATTTACTGAAATTTAGAGTAGAATTCAGTGCGGGATAACTGTGACCTCTGATTTGACATCAAGAAACGAAAATCGGTCGGTCAACTTGTATTTTTTTTTTCTTTTCTTTTGGCTGTTTTGGTAGTGCTAAGAATGAACTTTTATTTGATACAGGTTTCTGTGTTCTTGGACTTGTTTGGAACGAACCATAATAACACATTGCCATACTGGTCGCCTATGGAAAATGAATCTATTCCTTTTGACATATATGGTAGGTAGGGATAGGTAACTCCAGACTAGTTCCATCAATGCACACCATAACGTGTTTGGGTGTTCCAATAAAATGACCATTTTAAAAGTACATATTAACTTGAATTTCCTTTTCTTCGTGCATTTTAACAAGATTTGTGTTCGATGTCATATAAGGTATATATGAACACTAAATACATGTCAGGTTCTAAAGACTTCATGGTGTTCTCTTGACAAACATATCAGTCCATCTTAAGAGGTATAGAAGACATATTATTTATTGATTATGTGGGTATCCTTCTTACGAAGGATTTCAGAAATAAGTCTATAGACTCATTGATTGCCCCACTGCACGGAAATCTTTAGTAAAAGGCGAAAGATTTATGCGTGACTGTAGTGAAACCAGAGTATCTCTTCATTGTGTTTACGAAGTGTATATACTCTTGCTATTTGTAATTGTGAACGTGTTTGTATTTCATCAGAAAGAACATTAGTTGTAGTGAATAAATTCCGTTAGACATTTCTAATATTTAAACAATCTCTAGGGCAACATACATGTTTTTCTAAAGAGATCACTTGACATTGCCTATGTTTTTCAAAAATTCATACGGTGTTCCTCTGAATGTGCTAAAGGGATGTAATTCATACTGCCCTGCTATATTTTTTCGGTATATTGATTGATTGTTCGGTGTTTTACGCCGCTTTGAACATGTTTTCAGTTATGTCACGGCGTTGCCTGGATAGGTTACCAGTACTACTGGTTCGTTTATCCTGACACCAGCAATCCAGTCGTAATGCTTAATACTGCAGTTGTCTCCCATTGGACAAAAATGTTTTTTGTTCAAAGTTGAAAGTGTTTTTAAAACCTTAACTATCCTGTGACTGATTTGCAACCAAACAATGGTTTGCTTTGGGCTCTATTAACATTATAAGAGTCATTTTGGATACACCATGTATTTACTGAAATTTAGAGTAGAATTCAGTGCGGGATAACTGTGACCTCTGATTTGACATCAAGAAACGAAAATCGGTCGGTCAACTTGTATTTTTTTTTTCTTTTCTTTTGGCTGTTTTGGTAGTGCTAAGAATGAACTTTTATTTGATACAGGTTTCTGTGTTCTTGTACTTGTTTGGAACGAACCATAATAACACATTGCCATACTGGTCGCCTATGGAAAATGAATCTATTCCTTTTGACATATATGGTAGGTAGGGATAGGTAACTCCAGACTAGTTCCATCAATGCACACCATAACGTGTTTGGGTGTTCCAATAAAATGACCATTTTAAAAGTACATATTAACTTGAATTTCCTTTTCTTCGTGCATTTTAACAAGATTTGTGTTCGATGTCATATAAGGTATATATGAACACTAAATACATGTCAGGTTCTAAAGACTTCATGGTGTTCTCTTGACAAACATATCAGTCCATCTTAAGAGGTATAGAAGACATATTATTTATTGATTATGTGGGTATCCTTCTTACGAAGGATTTCAGAAATAAGTCTATAGACTCATTGATTGCTCCACTGCACGGAAATCTTTAGTAAAAGGCGAAAGATTTATGCGTGACTGTAGTGAAACCAGAGTATCTCTTCATTGTGTTTACGAAGTGTATATACTCTTGCTATTTGTAATTGTGAACGTGTTTGTATTTCATCAGAAAGAACATTAGTTGTAGTGAATAAATTCCGTTAGACATTTCTAATATTTAAACAATCTCTAGGGCAACATACATGTTTTTCTAAAGAGATCACTTGACATTGCCTATGTTTTTCAAAAATTCATACGGTGTTCCTCTGAATGTGCTAAAGGAATGTAATTCATACTGCCCTGCTATATTTTTTCGGTATATTGATTGATTGTTCGGTGTTTTACGCCGCTTTGAACATGTTTTCAGTTATGTCACGGCGTTGCCTGGATAGGTTACCAGTACTACTGGTTCGTTTATCCTGACACCAGCAATCCAGTCGTAATGCTTAATACTGCAGTTGTCTCCCATTGGACAAAAATGTTTTTTGTTCAAAGTTGAAAGTGTTTTTAAAACCTTAACTATCCTGTGACTGATTTGCAACCAAACAATGGTTTGCTTTGGGCTCTATTAACATTATAAGAGTCATTTTGGATACACCATGTATTTACTGAAATTTAGAGTAGAATTCAGTGCGGGATAACTGTGACCTCTGATTTGACATCAAGAAACGAAAATCGGTCGGTCAACTTGTATTTTTTTTTTCTTTTCTTTTGGCTGTTTTGGTAGTGCTAAGAATGAACTTTTATTTGATACAGGTTTCTGTGTTCTTGGACTTGTTTGGAACGAACCATAATAACACATTGCCATACTGGTCGCCTATGGAAAATGAATCTATTCCTTTTGACATATATGGTAGGTAGGGATAGGTAACTCCAGACTAGTTCCATCAATGCACACCATAACGTGTTTGGGTGTTCCAATAAAATGACCATTTTAAAAGTACATATTAACTTGAATTTCCTTTTCTTCGTGCATTTTAACAAGATTTGTGTTCGATGTCATATAAGGTATATATGAACACTAAATACATGTCAGGTTCTAAAGACTTCATGGTGTTCTCTTGACAAACATATCAGTCCATCTTAAGAGGTATAGAAGACATATTATTTATTGATTATGTGGGTATCCTTCTTACGAAGGATTTCAGAAATAAGTCTATAGACTCATTGATTGCTCCACTGCACGGAAATCTTTAGTAAAAGGCGAAAGATTTATGCGTGACTGTAGTGAAACCAGAGTATCTCTTCATTGTGTTTACGAAGTGTATATACTCTTGCTATTTGTAATTGTGAACGTGTTTGTATTTCATCAGAAAGAACATTAGTTGTAGTGAATAAATTCCGTTAGACATTTCTAATATTTAAACAATCTCTAGGGCAACATACATGTTTTTCTAAAGAGATCACTTGACATTGCCTATGTTTTTCAAAAATTCATACGGTGTTCCTCTGAATGTGCTAAAGGGATGTAATTCATGTTGCCCCCCTGCTATAGCATTACTATATGGTATAATATGATTAGTTGCGTTATTATTTTACAATCTTTAGTAAAAGACGAAATATTTATGGGTGTCTTAAATGAAGCCAGAGTGTTTCCACACCCCTTGTTAAAAGGGAGCCGCCATTAGTGGTGTATGCCTGACCCTATTAGGTCAAAACGAAGTGAATCGAATTGGATTGCTGGGCAGACAATTTTGTCCAGGGAATTTCAGATGAATATATAATACTGCTGTTGTCTCCCATTGGACAAAAATGTTTTTTGTTCAAAGTTGAAAGTGTTTTTAAAACCTTAACTATCCTGTGACTGATTTGCAACCAAACAATGGTTTGCTTTGGGCTCTATTAACATTATAAGAGTCATTTTGGATACACCATGTATTTACTGAAATTTAGAGTAGAATTCAGTGCGGGATAACTGTGACCTCTGATTTGACATCAAGAAACGAAAATCGGTCGGTCAACTTGTATTTTTTTTTTCTTTTCTTTTGGCTGTTTTGGTAGTGCTAAGAATGAACTTTTATTTGATACAGGTTTCTGTGTTCTTGGACTTGTTTGGAACGAACCATAATAACACATTGCCATACTGGTCGCCTATGGAAAATGAATCTATTCCTTTTGACATATATGGTAGGTAGGGATAGGTAACTCCAGACTAGTTCCATCAATGCACACCATAACGTGTTTGGGTGTTCCAATAAAATGACCATTTTAAAAGTACATATTAACTTGAATTTCCTTTTCTTCGTGCATTTTAACAAGATTTGTGTTCGATGTCATATAAGGTATATATGAACACTAAATACATGTCAGGTTCTAAAGACTTCATGGTGTTCTCTTGACAAACATATCAGTCCATCTTAAGAGGTATAGAAGACATATTATTTATTGATTATGTGGGTATCCTTCTTACGAAGGATTTCAGAAATAAGTCTATAGACTCATTGATTGCTCCACTGCACGGAAATCTTTAGTAAAAGGCGAAAGATTTATGCGTGACTGTAGTGAAACCAGAGTATCTCTTCATTGTGTTTACGAAGTGTATATACTCTTGCTATTTGTAATTGTGAACGTGTTTGTATTTCATCAGAAAGAACATTAGTTGTAGTGAATAAATTCCGTTAGACATTTCTAATATTTAAACAATCTCTAGGGCAACATACATGTTTTTCTAAAGAGATCACTTGACATTGCCTATGTTTTTCAAAAATTCATACGGTGTTCCTCTGAATGTGCTAAAGGGATGTAATTCATACTGCCCTGCTATATTTTTTCGGTATATTGATTGATTGTTCGGTGTTTTACGCCGCTTTGAACATGTTTTCAGTTATGTCACGGCGTTGCCTGGATAGGTTACCAGTACTACTGGTTCGTTTATCCTGACACCAGCAATCCAGTCGTAATGCTTAATACTGCAGTTGTCTCCCATTGGACAAAAATGTTTTTTGTTCAAAGTTGAAAGTGTTTTTAAAACCTTAACTATCCTGTGACTGATTTGCAACCAAACAATGGTTTGCTTTGGGCTCTATTAACATTATAAGAGTCATTTTGGATACACCATGTATTTACTGAAATTTAGAGTAGAATTCAGTGCGGGATAACTGTGACCTCTGATTTGACATCAAGAAACGAAAATCGGTCGGTCAACTTGTATTTTTTTTTTCTTTTCTTTTGGCTGTTTTGGTAGTGCTAAGAATGAACTTTTATTTGATACAGGTTTCTGTGTTCTTGTACTTGTTTGGAACGAACCATAATAACACATTGCCATACTGGTCGCCTATGGAAAATGAATCTATTCCTTTTGACATATATGGTAGGTAGGGATAGGTAACTCCAGACTAGTTCCATCAATGCACACCATAACGTGTTTGGGTGTTCCAATAAAATGACCATTTTAAAAGTACATATTAACTTGAATTTCCTTTTCTTCGTGCATTTTAACAAGATTTGTGTTCGATGTCATATAAGGTATATATGAACACTAAATACATGTCAGGTTCTAAAGACTTCATGGTGTTCTCTTGACAAACATATCAGTCCATCTTAAGAGGTATAGAAGACATATTATTTATTGATTATGTGGGTATCCTTCTTACGAAGGATTTCAGAAATAAGTCTATAGACTCATTGATTGCTCCACTGCACGGAAATCTTTAGTAAAAGGCGAAAGATTTATGCGTGACTGTAGTGAAACCAGAGTATCTCTTCATTGTGTTTACGAAGTGTATATACTCTTGCTATTTGTAATTGTGAACGTGTTTGTATTTCATCAGAAAGAACATTAGTTGTAGTGAATAAATTCCGTTAGACATTTCTAATATTTAAACAATCTCTAGGGCAACATACATGTTTTTCTAAAGAGATCACTTGACATTGCCTATGTTTTTCAAAAATTCATACGGTGTTCCTCTGAATGTGCTAAAGGGATGTAATTCATGTTGCCCCCCTGCTATAGCATTACTATATGGTATAATATGATTAGTTGCGTTATTATTTTACAATCTTTAGTAAAAGACGAAATATTTATGGGTGTCTTAAATGAAGCCAGAGTGTTTCCACACCCCTTGTTAAAAGGGAGCCGCCATTAGTGGTGTATGCCTGACCCTATTAGGTCAAAACGAAGTGAATCGAATTGGATTGCTGGGCAGACAATTTTGTCCAGGGAATTTCAGATGAATATATAATACTGCTGTTGTCTCCCATTGGACAAAAATGTTTTTTGTTCAAAGTTGAAAGTGTTTTTAAAACCTTAACTATCCTGTGACTGATTTGCAACCAAACAATGGTTTGCTTTGGGCTCTATTAACATTATAAGAGTCATTTTGGATACACCATGTATTTACTGAAATTTAGAGTAGAATTCAGTGCGGGATAACTGTGACCTCTGATTTGACATCAAGAAACGAAAATCGGTCGGTCAACTTGTATTTTTTTTTTTTTTTCTTTTGGCTGTTTTGGTAGTGCTAAGAATGAACTTTTATTTGATACAGGTTTCTGTGTTCTTGGACTTGTTTGGAACGAACCATAATAACACATTGCCATACTGGTCGCCTATGGAAAATGAATCTATTCCTTTTGACATATATGGTAGGTAGGGATAGGTAACTCCAGACTAGTTCCATCAATGCACACCATAACGTGTTTGGGTGTTCCAATACAATGACCATTTTAAAAGTACATATTAACTTGAATTTCCTTTTCTTCGTGCATTTTAACAAGATTTGTGTTCGATGTCATATAAGGTATATATGAACACTAAATACATGTCAGGTTCTAAAGACTTCATGGTGTTCTCTTGACAAACATATCAGTCCATCTTAAGAGGTATAGAAGACATATTATTTATTGATTATGTGGGTATCCTTCTTACGAAGGATTTCAGAAATAAGTCTATAGACTCATTGATTGCTCCACTGCACGGAAATCTTTAGTAAAAGGCGAAAGATTTATGCGTGACTGTAGTGAAACCAGAGTATCTCTTCATTGTGTTTACGAAGTGTATATACTCTTGCTATTTGTAATTGTGAACGTGTTTGTATTTCATCAGAAAGAACATTAGTTGTAGTGAATAAATTCCGTTAGACATTTCTAATATTTAAACAATCTCTAGGGCAACATACATGTTTTTCTAAAGAGATCACTTGACATTGCCTATGTTTTTCAAAAATTCATACGGTGTTCCTCTGAATGTGCTAAAGGGATGTAATTCATACTGCCCTGCTATATTTTTTCGGTATATTGATTGATTGTTCGGTGTTTTACGCCGCTTTGAACATGTTTTCAGTTATGTCACGGCGTTGCCTGGATAGGTTACCAGTACTACTGGTTCGTTTATCCTGACACCAGCAATCCAGTCGTAATGCTTAATACTGCAGTTGTCTCCCATTGGACAAAAATGTTTTTTGTTCAAAGTTGAAAGTGTTTTTAAAACCTTAACTATCCTGTGACTGATTTGCAACCAAACAATGGTTTGCTTTGGGCTCTATTAACATTATAAGAGTCATTTTGGATACACCATGTATTTACTGAAATTTAGAGTAGAATTCAGTGCGGGATAACTGTGACCTCTGATTTGACATCAAGAAACGAAAATCGGTCGGTCAACTTGTATTTTTTTTTTCTTTTCTTTTGGCTGTTTTGGTAGTGCTAAGAATGAACTTTTATTTGATACAGGTTTCTGTGTTCTTGGACTTGTTTGGAACGAACCATAATAACACATTGCCATACTGGTCGCCTATGGAAAATGAATCTATTCCTTTTGACATATATGGTAGGTAGGGATAGGTAACTCCAGACTAGTTCCATCAATGCACACCATAACGTGTTTGGGTGTTCCAATAAAATGACCATTTTAAAAGTACATATTAACTTGAATTTCCTTTTCTTCGTGCATTTTAACAAGATTTGTGTTCGATGTCATATAAGGTATATATGAACACTAAATACATGTCAGGTTCTAAAGACTTCATGGTGTTCTCTTGACAAACATATCAGTCCATCTTAAGAGGTATAGAAGACATATTATTTATTGATTATGTGGGTATCCTTCTTACGAAGGATTTCAGAAATAAGTCTATAGACTCATTGATTGCTCCACTGCACGGAAATCTTTAGTAAAAGGCGAAAGATTTATGCGTGACTGTAGTGAAACCAGAGTATCTCTTCATTGTGTTTACGAAGTGTATATACTCTTGCTATTTGTAATTGTGAACGTGTTTGTATTTCATCAGAAAGAACATTAGTTGTAGTGAATAAATTCCGTTAGACATTTCTAATATTTAAACAATCTCTAGGGCAACATACATGTTTTTCTAAAGAGATCACTTGACATTGCCTATGTTTTTCAAAAATTCATACGGTGTTCCTCTGAATGTGCTAAAGGGATGTAATTCATACTGCCCTGCTATATTTTTTCGGTATATTGATTGATTGTTCGGTGTTTTACGCCGCTTTGAACATGTTTTCAGTTATGTCACGGCGTTGCCTGGATAGGTTACCAGTACTACTGGTTCGTTTATCCTGACACCAGCAATCCAGTCGTAATGCTTAATACTGCAGTTGTCTCCCATTGGACAAAAATGTTTTTTGTTCAAAGTTGAAAGTGTTTTTAAAACCTTAACTATCCTGTGACTGATTTGCAACCAAACAATGGTTTGCTTTGGGCTCTATTAACATTATAAGAGTCATTTTGGATACACCATGTATTTACTGAAATTTAGAGTAGAATTCAGTGCGGGATAACTGTGACCTTTGATTTGACATCAAGAAACGAAAATCGGTCGGTCAACTTGTATTTTTTTTTTCTTTTCTTTTGGCTGTTTTGGTAGTGCTAAGAATGAACTTTTATTTGATACAGGTTTCTGTGTTCTTGGACTTGTTTGGAACGAACCATAATAACACATTGCCATACTGGTCGCCTATGGAAAATGAATCTATTCCTTTTGACATATATGGTAGGTAGGGATAGGTAAATCCAGACTAGTTCCATCAATGCACACCATAACGTGTTTGGGTGTTCCAATAAAATGACCATTTTAAAAGTACATATTAACTTGAATTTCCTTTTCTTCGAGCATTTTAACAAGATTTGTGTTCGATGTCATATAAGGTATATATGAACACTAAATACATGTCAGGTTCTAAAGACTTCATGGTGTTCTCTTGACAAACATATCAGTCCATCTTAAGAGGTATAGAAGACATATTATTTATTGATTATGTGGGTATCCTTCTTACGAAGGATTTCAGAAATAAGTCTATAGACTCATTGATTGCTCCACTGCACGGAAATCTTTAGTAAAAGGCGAAAGATTTATGCGTGACTGTAGTGAAACCAGAGTATCTCTTCATTGTGTTTACGAAGTGTATATACTCTTGCTATTTGTAATTGTGAACGTGTTTGTATTTCATCAGAAAGAACATTAGTTGTAGTGAATAAATTCCGTTAGACATTTCTAATATTTAAACAATCTCTAGGGCAACATACATGTTTTTCTAAAGAGATCACTTGACATTGCCTATGTTTTTCAAAAATTCATACGGTGTTCCTCTGAATGTGCTAAAGGGATGTAATTCATACTGCCCTGCTATATTTTTTCGGTATATTGATTGATTGTTCGGTGTTTTACGCCGCTTTGAACATGTTTTCAGTTATGTCACGGCGTTGCCTGGATAGGTTACCAGTACTACTGGTTCGTTTATCCTGACACCAGCAATCCAGTCGTAATGCTTAATACTGCAGTTGTCTCCCATTGGACAAAAATGTTTTTTGTTCAAAGTTGAAAGTGTTTTTAAAACCTTAACTATCCTGTGACTGATTTGCAACCAAACAATGGTTTGCTTTGGGCTCTATTAACATTATAAGAGTCATTTTGGATACACCATGTATTTACTGAAATTTAGAGTAGAATTCAGTGCGGGATAACTGTGACCTCTGATTTGACATCAAGAAACGAAAATCGGTCGGTCAACTTGTATTTTTTTTTCTTTTCTTTTGGCTGTTTTGGTAGTGCTAAGAATGAACTTTTATTTGATACAGGTTTCTGTGTTCTTGGACTTGTTTGGAACGAACCATAATAACACATTGCCATACTGGTCGCCTATGGAAAATGAATCTATTCCTTTTGACATATATGGTAGGTAGGGATAGGTAACTCCAGACTAGTTCCATCAATGCACACCATAACGTGTTTGGGTGTTCCAATAAAATGACCATTTTAAAAGTACATATTAACTTGAATTTCCTTTTCTTCGTGCATTTTAACAAGATTTGTGTTCGATGTCATATAAGGTATATATGAACACTAAATACATGTCAGGTTCTAAAGACTTCATGGTGTTCTCTTGACAAACATATCAGTCCATCTTAAGAGGTATAGAAGACATATTATTTATTGATTATGTGGGTATCCTTCTTACGAAGGATTTCAGAAATAAGTCTATAGACTCATTGATTGCTCCACTGCACGGAAATCTTTAGTAAAAGGCGAAAGATTTATGCGTGACTGTAGTGAAACCAGAGTATCTCTTCATTGTGTTTACGAAGTGTATATACTCTTGCTATTTGTAATTGTGAACGTGTTTGTATTTCATCAGAAAGAACATTAGTTGTAGTGAATAAATTCCGTTAGACATTTCTAATATTTAAACAATCTCTAGGGCAACATACATGTTTTTCTAAAGAGATCACTTGACATTGCCTATGTTTTTCAAAAATTCATACGGTGTTCCTCTGAATGTGCTAAAGGGATGTAATTCATACTGCCCTGCTATATTTTTTCGGTATATTGATTGATTGTTCGGTGTTTTACGCCGCTTTGAACATGTTTTCAGTTATGTCACGGCGTTGCCTGGATAGGTTACCAGTACTACTGGTTCGTTTATCCTGACACCAGCAATCCAGTCGTAATGCTTAATACTGCAGTTGTCTCCCATTGGACAAAAATGTTTTTTGTTCAAAGTTGAAAGTGTTTTTAAAACCTTAACTATCCTGTGACTGATTTGCAACCAAACAATGGTTTGCTTTGGGCTCTATTAACATTATAAGAGTCATTTTGGATACACCATGTATTTACTGAAATTTAGAGTAGAATTCAGTGCGGGATAACTGTGACCTCTGATTTGACATCAAGAAACGAAAATCGGTCGGTCAACTTGTATTTTTTTTTTCTTTTCTTTTGGCTGTTTTGGTAGTGCTAAGAATGAACTTTTATTTGATACAGGTTTCTGTGTTCTTGGACTTGTTTGGAACGAACCATAATAACACATTGCCATACTGGTCGCCTATGGAAAATGAATCTATTCCTTTTGACATATATGGTAGGTAGGGATAGGTAACTCCAGACTAGTTCCATCAATGCACACCATAACGTGTTTGGGTGTTCCAATAAAATGACCATTTTAAAAGTACATATTAACTTGAATTTCCTTTTCTTCGTGCATTTTAACAAGATTTGTGTTCGATGTCATATAAGGTATATATGAACACTAAATACATGTCAGGTTCTAAAGACTTCATGGTGTTCTCTTGACAAACATATCAGTCCATCTTAAGAGGTATAGAAGACATATTATTTATTGATTATGTGGGTATCCTTCTTACGAAGGATTTCAGAAATAAGTCTATAGACTCATTGATTGCTCCACTGCACGGAAATCTTTAGTAAAAGGCGAAAGATTTATGAGTGACTGTAGTGAAACCAGAGTATCTCTTCATTGTGTTTACGAAGTGTATATACTCTTGCTATTTGTAATTGTGAACGTGTTTGTATTTCATCAGAAAGAACATTAGTTGTAGTGAATAAATTCCGTTAGACATTTCTAATATTTAAACAATCTCTAGGGCAACATACATGTTTTTCTAAAGAGATCACTTGACATTGCCTATGTTTTTCAAAAATTCATACGGTGTTCCTCTGAATGTGCTAAAGGGATGTAATTCATACTGCCCTGCTATATTTTTTCGGTATATTGATTGATTGTTCGGTGTTTTACGCCGCTTTGAACATGTTTTCAGTTATGTCACGGCGTTGCCTGGATAGGTTACCAGTACTACTGGTTCGTTTATCCTGACACCAGCAATCCAGTCGTAATGCTTAATACTGCAGTTGTCTCCCATTGGACAAAAATGTTTTTTGTTCAAAGTTGAAAGTGTTTTTAAAACCTTAACTATCCTGTGACTGATTTGCAACCAAACAATGGTTTGCTTTGGGCTCTATTAACATTATAAGAGTCATTTTGGATACACCATGTATTTACTGAAATTTAGAGTAGAATTCAGTGCGGGATAACTGTGACCTCTGATTTGACATCAAGAAACGAAAATCGGTCGGTCAACTTGTATTTTTTTTTTCTTTTCTTTTGGCTGTTTTGGTAGTGCTAAGAATGAACTTTTATTTGATACAGGTTTCTGTGTTCTTGGACTTGTTTGGAACGAACCATAATAACACATTGCCATACTGGTCGCCTATGGAAAATGAATCTATTCCTTTTGACATATATGGTAGGTAGGGATAGGTAACTCCAGACTAGTTCCATCAATGCACACCATAACGTGTTTGGGTGTTCCAATAAAATGACCATTTTAAAAGTACATATTAACTTGAATTTCCTTTTCTTCGTGCATTTTAACAAGATTTGTGTTCGATGTCATATAAGGTATATATGAACACTAAATACATGTCAGGTTCTAAAGACTTCATGGTGTTCTCTTGACAAACATATCAGTCCATCTTAAGAGGTATAGAAGACATATTATTTATTGATTATGTGGGTATCCTTCTTACGAAGGATTTCAGAAATAAGTCTATAGACTCATTGATTGCTCCACTGCACGGAAATCTTTAGTAAAAGGCGAAAGATTTATGCGTGACTGTAGTGAAACCAGAGTATCTCTTCATTGTGTTTACGAAGTGTATATACTCTTGCTATTTGTAATTGTGAACGTGTTTGTATTTCATCAGAAAGAACATTAGTTGTAGTGAATAAATTCCGTTAGACATTTCTAATATTTAAACAATCTCTAGGGCAACATACATGTTTTTCTAAAGAGATCACTTGACATTGCCTATGTTTTTCAAAAATTCATACGGTGTTCCTCTGAATGTGCTAAAGGGATGTAATTCATACTGCCCTGCTATATTTTTTCGGTATATTGATTGATTGTTCGGTGTTTTACGCCGCTTTGAACATGTTTTCAGTTATGTCACGGCGTTGCCTGGATAGAGTACCAGTACTACTGGTTCGTTTATCCTGACACCAGCAATCCAGTCGTAATGCTTAATACTGCAGTTGTCTCCCATTGGACAAAAATGTTTTTTGTTCAAAGTTGAAAGTGTTTTTAAAACCTTAACTATCCTGTGACTGATTTGCAACCAAACAATGGTTTGCTTTGGGCTCTATTAACATTATAAGAGTCATTTTGGATACACCATGTATTTACTGAAATTTAGAGTAGAATTCAGTGCGGGATAACTGTGACCTCTGATTTGACATCAAGAAACGAAAATCGGTCGGTCAACTTGTATTTTTTTTTTCTTTTCTTTTGGCTGTTTTGGTAGTGCTAAGAATGAACTTTTATTTGATACAGGTTTCTGTGTTCTTGGACTTGTTTGGAACGAACCATAATAACACATTGCCATACTGGTCGCCTATGGAAAATGAATCTATTCCTTTTGACATATATGGTAGGTAGGGATAGGTAACTCCAGACTAGTTCCATCAATGCACACCATAACGTGTTTGGGTGTTCCAATAAAATGACCATTTTAAACGTACATATTAACTTGAATTTCCTTTTCTTCGAGCATTTTAACAAGATTTGTGTTCGATGTCATATAAGGTATATATGAACACTAAATACATGTCAGGTTCTAAAGACTTCATGGTGTTCTCTTGACAAACATATCAGTCCATCTTAAGAGGTATAGAAGACATATTATTTATTGATTATGTGGGTATCCTTCTTACGAAGGATTTCAGAAATAAGTCTATAGACTCATTGATTGCTCCACTGCACGGAAATCTTTAGTAAAAGGCGAAAGATTTATGCGTGACTGTAGTGAAACCAGAGTATCTCTTCATTGTGTTTACGAAGTGTATATACTCTTGCTATTTGTAATTGTGAACGTGTTTGTATTTCATCAGAAAGAACATTAGTTGTAGTGAATAAATTCCGTTAGACATTTCTAATATTTAAACAATCTCTAGGGCAACATACATGTTTTTCTAAAGAGATCACTTGACATTGCCTATGTTTTTCAAAAATTCATACGGTGTTCCTCTGAATGTGCTAAAGGGATGTAATTCATACTGCCCTGCTATATTTTTTCGGTATATTGATTGATTGTTCGGTGTTTTACGCCGCTTTGAACATGTTTTCAGTTATGTCACGGCGTTGCCTGGATAGGTTACCAGTACTACTGGTTCGTTTATCCTGACACCAGCAATCCAGTCGTAATGCTTAATACTGCAGTTGTCTCCCATTGGACAAAAATGTTTTTTGTTCAAAGTTGAAAGTGTTTTTAAAACCTTAACTATCCTGTGACTGATTTGCAACCAAACAATGGTTTGCTTTGGGCTCTATTAACATTATAAGAGTCATTTTGGATACACCATGTATTTACTGAAATTTAGAGTAGAATTCAGTGCGGGATAACTGTGACCTCTGATTTGACATCAAGAAACGAAAATCGGTCGGTCAACTTGTATTTTTTTTTTCTTTTCTTTTGGCTGTTTTGGTAGTGCTAAGAATGAACTTTTATTTGATACAGGTTTCTGTGTTCTTGGACTTGTTTGGAACGAACCATAATAACACATTGCCATACTGGTCGCCTATGGAAAATGAATCTATTCCTTTTGACATATATGGTAGGTAGGGATAGGTAACTCCAGACTAGTTCCATCAATGCACACCATAACGTGTTTGGGTGTTCCAATAAAATGACCATTTTAAAAGTACATATTAACTTGAATTTCCTTTTCTTCGTGCATTTTAACAAGATTTGTGTTCGATGTCATATAAGGTATATATGAACACTAAATACATGTCAGGTTCTAAAGACTTCATGGTGTTCTCTTGACAAACATATCAGTCCATCTTAAGAGGTATAGAAGACATATTATTTATTGATTATGTGGGTATCCTTCTTACGAAGGATTTCAGAAATAAGTCTATAGACTCATTGATTGCTCCACTGCACGGAAATCTTTAGTAAAAGGCGAAAGATTTATGCGTGACTGTAGTGAAACCAGAGTATCTCTTCATTGTGTTTACGAAGTGTATATACTCTAGCTATTTGTAATTGTGAACGTGTTTGTATTTCATCAGAAAGAACATTAGTTGTAGTGAATAAATTCCGTTAGACATTTCTAATATTTAAACAATCTCTAGGGCAACATACATGTTTTTCTAAAGAGATCACTTGACATTGCCTATGTTTTTCAAAAATTCATACGGTGTTCCTCTGAATGTGCTAAAGGGATGTAATTCATACTGCCCTGCTATATTTTTTCGTTATATTGATTGATTGTTCGGTGTTTTACGCCGCTTTGAACATGTTTTCAGTTATGTCACGGCGTTGCCTGGATAGGTTACCAGTACTACTGGTTCGTTTATCCTGACACCAGCAATCCAGTCGTAATGCTTAATACTGCAGTTGTCTCCCATTGGACAAAAATGTTTTTTGTTCAAAGTTGAAAGTGTTTTTAAAACCTTAACTATCCTGTGACTGATTTGCAACCAAACAATGGTTTGCTTTGGGCTCTATTAACATTATAAGAGTCATTTTGGATACACCATGTATTTACTGAAATTTAGAGTAGAATTCAGTGCGGGATAACTGTGACCTCTGATTTGACATCAAGAAACGAAAATCGGTCGGTCAACTTGTATTTTTTTTTTCTTTTCTTTTGGCTGTTTTGGTAGTGCTAAGAATGAACTTTTATTTGATACAGGTTTCTGTGTTCTTGGACTTGTTTGGAACGAACCATAATAACACATTGCCATACTGGTCGCCTATGGAAAATGAATCTATTCCTTTTGACATATATGGTAGGTAGGGATAGGTAACTCCAGACTAGTTCCATCAATGCACACCATAACGTGTTTGGGTGTTCCAATAAAATGACCATTTTAAACGTACATATTAACTTGAATTTCCTTTTCTTCGAGCATTTTAACAAGATTCGTGTTCGATGTCATATAAGGTATATATGAACACTAAATACATGTCAGGTTCTAAAGACTTCATGGTGTTCTCTTGACAAACATATCAGTCCATCTTAAGAGGTATAGAAGACATATTATTTATTGATTATGTGGGTATCCTTCTTACGAAGGATTTCAGAAATAAGTCTATAGACTCATTGATTGCTCCACTGCACGGAAATCTTTAGTAAAAGGCGAAAGATTTATGCGTGACTGTAGTGAAACCAGAGTATCTCTTCATTGTGTTTACGAAGTGTATATACTCTTGCTATTTGTAATTGTGAACGTGTTTGTATTTCATCAGAAAGAACATTAGTTGTAGTGAATAAATTCCGTTAGACATTTCTAATATTTAAACAATCTCTAGGGCAACATACATGTTTTTCTAAAGAGATCACTTGACATTGCCTATGTTTTTCAAAAATTCATACGGTGTTCCTCTGAATGTGCTAAAGGGATGTAATTCATACTGCCCTGCTATATTTTTTCGGTATATTGATTGATTGTTCGGTGTTTTACGCCGCTTTGAACATGTTTTCAGTTATGTCACGGCGTTGCCTGGATAGGTTACCAGTACTACTGGTTCGTTTATCCTGACACCAGCAATCCAGTCGTAATGCTTAATACTGCAGTTGTCTCCCATTGGACAAAAATGTTTTTTGTTCAAAGTTGAAAGTGTTTTTAAAACCTTAACTATCCTGTGACTGATTTGCAACCAAACAATGGTTTGCTTTGGGCTCTATTAACATTATAAGAGTCATTTTGGATACACCATGTATTTACTGAAATTTAGAGTAGAATTCAGTGCGGGATAACTGTGACCTCTGATTTGACATCAAGAAACGAAAATCGGTCGGTCAACTTGTATTTTTTTTTTCTTTTCTTTTGGCTGTTTTGGTAGTGCTAAGAATGAACTTTTATTTGATACAGGTTTCTGTGTTCTTGGACTTGTTTGGAACGAACCATAATAACACATTGCCATACTGGTCGCCTATGGAAAATGAATCTATTCCTTTTGACATATATGGTAGGTAGGGATAGGTAACTCCAGACTAGTTCCATCAATGCACACCATAACGTGTTTGGGTGTTCCAATAAAATGACCATTTTAAAAGTACATATTAACTTGAATTTCCTTTTCTTCGAGCATTTTAACAAGATTTGTGTTCGATGTCATATAAGGTATATATGAACACTAAATACATGTCAGGTTCTAAAGACTTCATGGTGTTCTCTTGACAAACATATCAGTCCATCTTAAGAGGTATAGAAGACATATTATTTATTGATTATGTGGGTATCCTTCTTACGAAGGATTTCAGAAATAAGTCTATAGACTCATTGATTGCTCCACTGCACGGAAATCTTTAGTAAAAGGCGAAAGATTTATGCGTGACTGTAGTGAAACCAGAGTATCTCTTCATTGTGTTTACGAAGTGTATATACTCTTGCTATTTGTAATTGTGAACGTGTTTGTATTTCATCAGAAAGAACATTAGTTGTAGTGAATAAATTCCGTTAGACATTTCTAATATTTAAACAATCTCTAGGGCAACATACATGTTTTTCTAAAGAGATCACTTGACATTGCCTATGTTTTTCAAAAATTCATACGGTGTTCCTCTGAATGTGCTAAAGGGATGTAATTCATACTGCCCTGCTATATTTTTTCGGTATATTGATTGATTGTTCGGTGTTTTACGCCGCTTTGAACATGTTTTCAGTTATGTCACGGCGTTGCCTGGATAGGTTACCAGTACTACTGGTTCGTTTATCCTGACACCAGCAATCCAGTCGTAATGCTTAATACTGCAGTTGTCTCCCATTGGACAAAAATGTTTTTTGTTCAAAGTTGAAAGTGTTTTTAAAACCTTAACTATCCTGTGACTGATTTGCAACCAAACAATGGTTTGCTTTGGGCTCTATTAACATTATAAGAGTCATTTTGGATACACCATGTATTTACTGAAATTTAGAGTAGAATTCAGTGCGGGATAACTGTGACCTCTGATTTGACATCAAGAAACGAAAATCGGTCGGTCAACTTGTATTTTTTTCTTTTCTTTTGGCTGTTTTGGTAGTGCTAAGAATGAACTTTTATTTGATACAGGTTTCTGTGTTCTTGGACTTGTTTGGAACGAACCATAATAACACATTGCCATACTGGTCGCCTATGGAAAATGAATCTATTCCTTTTGACATATATGGTAGGTAGGGATAGGTAACTCCAGACTAGTTCCATCAATGCACACCATAACGTGTTTGGGTGTTCCAATAAAATGACCATTTTAAAAGTACATATTAACTTGAATTTCCTTTTCTTCGTGCATTTTAACAAGATTTGTGTTCGATGTCATATAAGGTATATATAAACACTAAATACATGTCAGGTTCTAAAGACTTCATGGTGTTCTCTTGACAAACATATCAGTCCATCTTAAGAGGTATAGAAGACATATTATTTATTGATTATGTGGGTATCCTTCTTACGAAGGATTTCAGAAATAAGTCTATAGACTCATTGATTGCTCCACTGCACGGAAATCTTTAGTAAAAGGCGAAAGATTTATGCGTGACTGTAGTGAAACCAGAGTATCTCTTCATTGTGTTTACGAAGTGTATATACTCTTGCTATTTGTAATTGTGAACGTGTTTGTATTTCATCAGAAAGAACATTAGTTGTAGTGAATAAATTCCGTTAGACATTTCTAATATTTAAACAATCTCTAGGGCAACATACATGTTTTTCTAAAGAGATCACTTGACATTGCCTATGTTTTTCAAAAATTCATACGGTGTTCCTCTGAATGTGCTAAAGGGATGTAATTCATACTGCCCTGCTATATTTTTTCGGTATATTGATTGATTGTTCGGTGTTTTACGCCGCTTTGAACATGTTTTCAGTTATGTCACGGCGTTGCCTGGATAGGTTACCAGTACTACTGGTTCGTTTATCCTGACACCAGCAATCCAGTCGTAATGCTTAATACTGCAGTTGTCTCCCATTGGACAAAAATGTTTTTTGTTCAAAGTTGAAAGTGTTTTTAAAACCTTAACTATCCTGTGACTGATTTGCAACCAAACAATGGTTTGCTTTGGGCTCTATTAACATTATAAGAGTCATTTTGGATACACCATGTATTTACTGAAATTTAGAGTAGAATTCAGTGCGGGATAACTGTGACCTCTGATTTGACATCAAGAAACGAAAATCGGTCGGTCAACTTGTATTTTTTTTTTCTTTTCTTTTGGCTGTTTTGGTAGTGCTAAGAATGAACTTTTATTTGATACAGGTTTCTGTGTTCTTGGACTTGTTTGGAACGAACCATAATAACACATTGCCATACTGGTCGCCTATGGAAAATGAATCTATTCCTTTTGACATATATGGTAGGTAGGGATAGGTAACTCCAGACTAGTTCCATCAATGCACACCATAACGTGTTTGGGTGTTCCAATAAAATGACCATTTTAAAAGTACATATTAACTTGAATTTCCTTTTCTTCGAGCATTTTAACAAGATTTGTGTTCGATGTCATATAAGGTATATATGAACACTAAATACATGTCAGGTTCTAAAGACTTCATGGTGTTCTCTTGACAAACATATCAGTCCATCTTAAGAGGTATAGAAGACATATTATTTATTGATTATGTGGGTATCCTTCTTACGAAGGATTTCAGAAATAAGTCTATAGACTCATTGATTGCTCCACTGCACGGAAATCTTTAGTAAAAGGCGAAAGATTTATGCGTGACTGTAGTGAAACCAGAGTATCTCTTCATTGTGTTTACGAAGTGTATATACTCTTGCTATTTGTAATTGTGAACGTGTTTGTATTTCATCAGAAAGAACATTAGTTGTAGTGAATAAACTCCGTTAGACATTTCTAATATTTAAACAATCTCTAGGGCAACATACATGTTTTTCTAAAGAGATCACTTGACATTGCCTATGTTTTTCAAAAATTCATACGGTGTTCCTCTGAATGTGCTAAAGGGATGTAATTCATACTGCCCTGCTATATTTTTTCGGTATATTGATTGATTGTTCGGTGTTTTACGCCGCTTTGAACATGTTTTCAGTTATGTCACGGCGTTGCCTGGATAGGTTACCAGTACTACTGGTTCGTTTATCCTGACACCAGCAATCCAGTCGTAATGCTTAATACTGCAGTTGTCTCCCATTGGACAAAAATGTTTTTTGTTCAAAGTTGAAAGTGTTTTTAAAACCTTAACTATCCTGTGACTGATTTGCAACCAAACAATGGTTTGCTTTGGGCTCTATTAACATTATAAGAGTCATTTTGGATACACCATGTATTTACTGAAATTTAGAGTAGAATTCAGTGCGGGATAACTGTGACCTCTGATTTGACATCAAGAAACGAAAATCGGTCGGTCAACTTGTATTTTTTTTTTCTTTTCTTTTGGCTGTTTTGGTAGTGCTAAGAATGAACTTTTATTTGATACAGGTTTCTGTGTTCTTGGACTTGTTTGGAACGAACCATAATAACACATTGCCATACTGGTCGCCTATGGAAAATGAATCTATTCCTTTTGACATATATGGTAGGTAGGGATAGGTAACTCCAGACTAGTTCCATCAATGCACACCATAACGTGTTTGGGTGTTCCAATAAAATGACCATTTTAAAAGTACATATTAACTTGAATTTCCTTTTCTTCGTGCATTTTAACAAGATTTGTGTTCGATGTCATATAAGGTATATATGAACACTAAATACATGTCAGGTTCTAAAGACTTCATGGTGTTCTCTTGACAAACATATCAGTCCATCTTAAGAGGTATAGAAGACATATTATTTATTGATTATGTGGGTATCCTTCTTACGAAGGATTTCAGAAATAAGTCTATAGACTCATTGATTGCTCCACTGCACGGAAATCTTTAGTAAAAGGCGAAAGATTTATGCGTGACTGTAGTGAAACCAGAGTATCTCTTCATTGTGTTTACGAAGTGTATATACTCTTGCTATTTGTAATTGTGAACGTGTTTGTATTTCATCAGAAAGAACATTAGTTGTAGTGAATAAATTCCGTTAGACATTTCTAATATTTAAACAATCTCTAGGGCAACATACATGTTTTTCTAAAGAGATCACTTGACATTGCCTATGTTTTTCAAAAATTCATACGGTGTTCCTCTGAATGTGCTAAAGGGATGTAATTCATACTGCCCTGCTATATTTTTTCGGTATATTGATTGATTGTTCGGTGTTTTACGCCGCTTTGAACATGTTTTCAGTTATGTCACGGCGTTGCCTGGATAGGTTACCAGTACTACTGGTTCGTTTATCCTGACACCAGCAATCCAGTCGTAATGCTTAATACTGCAGTTGTCTCCCATTGGACAAAAATGTTTTTTGTTCAAAGTTGAAAGTGTTTTTAAAACCTTAACTATCCTGTGACTGATTTGCAACCAAACAATGGTTTGCTTTGGGCTCTATTAACATTATAAGAGTCATTTTGGATACACCATGTATTTACTGAAATTTAGAGTAGAATTCAGTGCGGGATAACTGTGACCTCTGATTTGACATCAAGAAACGAAAATCGGTCGGTCAACTTGTATTTTTTTTTTCTTTTCTTTTGGCTGTTTTGGTAGTGCTAAGAATGAACTTTTATTTGATACAGGTTTCTGTGTTCTTGGACTTGTTTGGAACGAACCATAATAACACATTGCCATACTGGTCGCCTATGGAAAATGAATCTATTCCTTTTGACATATATGGTAGGTAGGGATAGGTAACTTCAGACTAGTTCCATCAATGCACACCATAACGTGTTTGGGTGTTCCAATAAAATGACCATTTTAAAAGTACATATTAACTTGAATTTCCTTTTCTTCGAGCATTTTAACAAGATTTGTGTTCGATGTCATATAAGGTATATATGAACACTAAATACATGTCAGGTTCTAAAGACTTCATGGTGTTCTCTTGACAAACATATCAGTCCATCTTAAGAGGTATAGAAGACATATTATTTATTGATTATGTGGGTATCCTTCTTACGAAGGATTTCAGAAATAAGTCTATAGACTCATTGATTGCTCCACTGCACGGAAATCTTTAGTAAAAGGCGAAAGATTTATGCGTGACTGTA
Source organism: Serripes groenlandicus (assembly GCA_031761405.1). Lineage (NCBI taxonomy): Eukaryota > Metazoa > Mollusca > Bivalvia > Cardiida > Cardiidae > Serripes > Serripes groenlandicus. The sequence goes on along the minus strand of JASEVX010000001.1, from coordinate 125,835,468 downwards.
GTGAAACCAGAGTATCTCTTCATTGTGTTTACGAAGTGTATATACTCTTGCTATTTGTAATTGTGAACGTGTTTGTATTTCATCAGAAAGAACATTAGTTGTAGTGAATAAATTCCGTTAGACATTTCTAATATTTAAACAATCTCTAGGGCAACATACATGTTTTTCTAAAGAGATCACTTGACATTGCCTATGTTTTTCAAAAATTCATACGGTGTTCCTCTGAATGTGCTAAAGGGATGTAATTCATACTGCCCTGCTATATTTTTTCGGTATATTGATTGATTGTTCGGTGTTTTACGCCGCTTTGAACATGTTTTCAGTTATGTCACGGCGTTGCCTGGATAGGTTACCAGTACTACTGGTTCGTTTATCCTGACACCAGCAATCCAGTCGTAATGCTTAATACTGCAGTTGTCTCCCATTGGACAAAAATGTTTTTTGTTCAAAGTTGAAAGTGTTTTTAAAACCTTAACTATCCTGTGACTGATTTGCAACCAAACAATGGTTTGCTTTGGGCTCTATTAACATTATAAGAGTCATTTTGGATACACCATGTATTTACTGAAATTTAGAGTAGAATTCAGTGCGGGATAACTGTGACCTCTGATTTGACATCAAGAAACGAAAATCGGTCGGTCAACTTGTATTTTTTTTTTCTTTTCTTTTGGCTGTTTTGGTAGTGCTAAGAATGAACTTTTATTTGATACAGGTTTCTGTGTTCTTGGACTTGTTTGGAACGAACCATAATAACACATTGCCATACTGGTCGCCTATGGAAAATGAATCTATTCCTTTTGACATATATGGTAGGTAGGGATAGGTAACTCCAGACTAGTTCCATCAATGCACACCATAACGTGTTTGGGTGTTCCAATAAAATGACCATTTTAAAAGTACATATTAACTTGAATTTCCTTTTCTTCGTGCATTTTAACAAGATTTGTGTTCGATGTCATATAAGGTATATATGAACACTAAATACATGTCAGGTTCTAAAGACTTCATGGTGTTCTCTTGACAAACATATCAGTCCATCTTAAGAGGTATAGAAGACATATTATTTATTGATTATGTGGGTATCCTTCTTACGAAGGATTTCAGAAATAAGTCTATAGACTCATTGATTGCTCCACTGCACGGAAATCTTTAGTAAAAGGCGAAAGATTTATGCGTGACTGTAGTGAAACCAGAGTATCTCTTCATTGTGTTTACGAAGTGTATATACTCTTGCTATTTGTAATTGTGAACGTGTTTGTATTTCATCAGAAAGAACATTAGTTGTAGTGAATAAATTCCGTTAGACATTTCTAATATTTAAACAATCTCTAGGGCAACATACATGTTTTTCTAAAGAGATCACTTGACATTGCCTATGTTTTTCAAAAATTCATACGGTGTTCCTCTGAATGTGCTAAAGGGATGTAATTCATACTGCCCTGCTATATTTTTTCGGTATATTGATTGATTGTTCGGTGTTTTACGCCGCTTTGAACATGTTTTCAGTTATGTCACGGCGTTGCCTGGATAGGTTACCAGTACTACTGGTTCGTTTATCCTGACACCAGCAATCCAGTCGTAATGCTTAATACTGCAGTTGTCTCCCATTGGACAAAAATGTTTTTTGTTCAAAGTTGAAAGTGTTTTTAAAACCTTAACTATCCTGTGACTGATTTGCAACCAAACAATGGTTTGCTTTGGGCTCTATTAACATTATAAGAGTCATTTTGGATACACCATGTATTTACTGAAATTTAGAGTAGAATTCAGTGCGGGATAACTGTGACCTCTGATTTGACATCAAGAAACGAAAATCGGTCGGTCAACTTGTATTTTTTTTTTCTTTTCTTTTGGCTGTTTTGGTAGTGCTAAGAATGAACTTTTATTTGATACAGGTTTCTGTGTTCTTGGACTTGTTTGGAACGAACCATAATAACACATTGCCATACTGGTCGCCTATGGAAAATGAATCTATTCCTTTTGACATATATGGTAGGTAGGGATAGGTAACTCCAGACTAGTTCCATCAATGCACACCATAACGTGTTTGGGTGTTCCAATAAAATGACCATTTTAAAAGTACATATTAACTTGAATTTCCTTTTCTTCGTGCATTTTAACAAGATTTGTGTTCGATGTCATATAAGGTATATATGAACACTAAATACATGTCAGGTTCTAAAGACTTCATGGTGTTCTCTTGACAAACATATCAGTCCATCTTAAGAGGTATAGAAGACATATTATTTATTGATTATGTGGGTATCCTTCTTACGAAGGATTTCAGAAATAAGTCTATAGACTCATTGATTGCTCCACTGCACGGAAATCTTTAGTAAAAGGCGAAAGATTTATGCGTGACTGTAGTGAAACCAGAGTATCTCTTCATTGTGTTTACGAAGTGTATATACTCTTGCTATTTGTAATTGTGAACGTGTTTGTATTTCATCAGAAAGAACATTAGTTGTAGTGAATAAATTCCGTTAGACATTTCTAATATTTAAACAATCTCTAGGGCAACATACATGTTTTTCTAAAGAGATCACTTGACATTGCCTATGTTTTTCAAAAATTCATACGGTGTTCCTCTGAATGTGCTAAAGGGATGTAATTCATACTGCCCTGCTATATTTTTTCGGTATATTGATTGATTGTTCGGTGTTTTACGCCGCTTTGAACATGTTTTCAGTTATGTCACGGCGTTGCCTGGATAGGTTACCAGTACTACTGGTTCGTTTATCCTGACACCAGCAATCCAGTCGTAATGCTTAATACTGCAGTTGTCTCCCATTGGACAAAAATGTTTTTTGTTCAAAGTTGAAAGTGTTTTTAAAACCTTAACTATCCTGTGACTGATTTGCAACCAAACAATGGTTTGCTTTGGGCTCTATTAACATTATAAGAGTCATTTTGGATACACCATGTATTTACTGAAATTTAGAGTAGAATTCAGTGCGGGATAACTGTGACCTCTGATTTGACATCAAGAAACGAAAATCGGTCGGTCAACTTGTATTTTTTTTTTCTTTTCTTTTGGCTGTTTTGGTAGTGCTAAGAATGAACTTTTATTTGATACAGGTTTCTGTGTTCTTGGACTTGTTTGGAACGAACCATAATAACACATTGCCATACTGGTCGCCTATGGAAAATGAATCTATTCCTTTTGACATATATGGTAGGTAGGGATAGGTAACTCCAGACTAGTTCCATCAATGCACACCATAACGTGTTTGGGTGTTCCAATAAAATGACCATTTTAAAAGTACATATTAACTTGAATTTCCTTTTCTTCGAGCATTTTAACAAGATTTGTGTTCGATGTCATATAAGGTATATATGAACACTAAATACATGTCAGGTTCTAAAGACTTCATGGTGTTCTCTTGACAAACATATCAGTCCATCTTAAGAGGTATAGAAGACATATTATTTATTGATTATGTGGGTATCCTTCTTACGAAGGATTTCAGAAATAAGTCTATAGACTCATTGATTGCTCCACTGCACGGAAATCTTTAGTAAAAGGCGAAAGATTTATGCGTGACTGTAGTGAAACCAGAGTATCTCTTCATTGTGTTTACGAAGTGTATATACTCTTGCTATTTGTAATTGTGAACGTGTTTGTATATCATCAGAAAGAACATTAGTTGTAGTGAATAAATTCCGTTAGACATTTCTAATATTTAAACAATCTCTAGGGCAACATACATGTTTTTCTAAAGAGATCACTTGACATTGCCTATGTTTTTCAAAAATTCATACGGTGTTCCTCTGAATGTGCTAAAGGGATGTAATTCATACTGCCCTGCTATATTTTTTCGGTATATTGATTGATTGTTCGGTGTTTTACGCCGCTTTGAACATGTTTTCAGTTATGTCACGGCGTTGCCTGGATAGGTTACCAGTACTACTGGTTCGTTTATCCTGACACCAGCAATCCAGTCGTAATGCTTAATACTGCAGTTGTCTCCCATTGGACAAAAATGTTTTTTGTTCAAAGTTGAAAGTGTTTTTAAAACCTTAACTATCCTGTGACTGATTTGCAACCAAACAATGGTTTGCTTTGGGCTCTATTAACATTATAAGAGTCATTTTGGATACACCATGTATTTACTGAAATTTAGAGTAGAATTCAGTGCGGGATAACTGTGACCTCTGATTTGACATCAAGAAACGAAAATCGGTCGGTCAACTTGTATTTTTTTTTTCTTTTCTTTTGGCTGTTTTGGTAGTGCTAAGAATGAACTTTTATTTGATACAGGTTTCTGTGTTCTTGGACTTGTTTGGAACGAACCATAATAACACATTGCCATACTGGTCGCCTATGGAAAATGAATCTATTCCTTTTGACATATATGGTAGGTAGGGATAGGTAACTCCAGACTAGTTCCATCAATGCACACCATAACGTGTTTGGGTGTTCCAATAAAATGACCATTTTAAAAGTACATATTAACTTGAATTTCCTTTTCTTCGAGCATTTTAACAAGATTTGTGTTCGATGTCATATAAGGTATATATGAACACTAAATACATGTCAGGTTCTAAAGACTTCATGGTGTTCTCTTGACAAACATATCAGTCCATCTTAAGAGGTATAGAAGACATATTATTTATTGATTATGTGGGTATCCTTCTTACGAAGGATTTCAGAAATAAGTCTATAGACTCATTGATTGCTCCACTGCACGGAAATCTTTAGTAAAAGGCGAAAGATTTATGCGTGACTGTAGTGAAACCAGAGTATCTCTTCATTGTGTTTACGAAGTGTATATACTCTTGCTATTTGTAATTGTGAACGTGTTTGTATTTCATCAGAAAGAACATTAGTTGTAGTGAATAAATTCCGTTAGACATTTCTAATATTTAAACAATCTCTAGGGCAACATACATGTTTTTCTAAAGAGATCACTTGACATTGCCTATGTTTTTCAAAAATTCATACGGTGTTCCTCTGAATGTGCTAAAGGGATGTAATTCATACTGCCCTGCTATATTTTTTCGGTATATTGATTGATTGTTCGGTGTTTTACGCCGCTTTGAACATGTTTTCAGTTATGTCACGGCGTTGCCTGGATAGGTTACCAGTACTACTGGTTCGTTTATCCTGACACCAGCAATCCAGTCGTAATGCTTAATACTGCAGTTGTCTCCCATTGGACAAAAATGTTTTTTGTTCAAAGTTGAAAGTGTTTTTAAAACCTTAACTATCCTGTGACTGATTTGCAACCAAACAATGGTTTGCTTTGGGCTCTATTAACATTATAAGAGTCATTTTGGATACACCATGTATTTACTGAAATTTAGAGTAGAATTCAGTGCGGGATAACTGTGACCTCTGATTTGACATCAAGAAACGAAAATCGGTCGGTCAACTTGTATTTTTTTTTTTCTTTTCTTTTGGCTGTTTTGGTAGTGCTAAGAATGAACTTTTATTTGATACAGGTTTCTGTGTTCTTGGACTTGTTTGGAACGAACCATAATAACACATTGCCATACTGGTCGCCTATGGAAAATGAATCTATTCCTTTTGACATATATGGTAGGTAGGGATAGGTAACTCCAGACTAGTTCCATCAATGCACACCATAACGTGTTTGGGTGTTCCAATAAAATGACCATTTTAAAAGTACATATTAACTTGAATTTCCTTTTCTTCGTGCATTTTAACAAGATTTGTGTTCGATGTCATATAAGGTATATATGAACACTAAATACATGTCAGGTTCTAAAGACTTCATGGTGTTCTCTTCACAAACATATCAGTCCATCTTAAGAGGTATAGAAGACATATTATTTATTGATTATGTGGGTATCCTTCTTACGAAGGATTTCAGAAATAAGTCTATAGACTCATTGATTGCTCCACTGCACGGAAATCTTTAGTAAAAGGCGAAAGATTTATGCGTGACTGTAGTGAAACCAGAGTATCTCTTCATTGTGTTTACGAAGTGTATATACTCTTGCTATTTGTAATTGTGAACGTGTTTGTATTTCATCAGAAAGAACATTAGTTGTAGTGAATAAATTCCGTTAGACATTTCTAATATTTAAACAATCTCTAGGGCAACATACATGTTTTTCTAAAGAGATCACTTGACATTGCCTATGTTTTTCAAAAATTCATACGGTGTTCCTCTGAATGTGCTAAAGGGATGTAATTCATACTGCCCTGCTATATTTTTTCGGTATATTGATTGATTGTTCGGTGTTTTACGCCGCTTTGAACATGTTTTCAGTTATGTCACGGCGTTGCCTTGATAGGTTACCAGTACTACTGGTTCGTTTATCCTGACACCAGCAATCCAGTCGTAATGCTTAATACTGCAGTTGTCTCCCATTGGACAAAAATGTTTTTTGTTCAAAGTTGAAAGTGTTTTTAAAACCTTAACTATCCTGTGACTGATTTGCAACCAAACAATGGTTTGCTTTGGGCTCTATTAACATTATAAGAGTCATTTTGGATACACCATGTATTTACTGAAATTTAGAGTAGAATTCAGTGCGGGATAACTGTGACCTCTGATTTGACATCAAGAAACGAAAATCGGTCGGTCAACTTGTATTTTTTTTTTTCTTTTCTTTTGGCTGTTTTGGTAGTGCTAAGAATGAACTTTTATTTGATACAGGTTTCTGTGTTCTTGGACTTGTTTGGAACGAACCATAATAACACATTGCCATACTGGTCGCCTATGGAAAATGAATCTATTCCTTTTGACATATATGGTAGGTAGGGATAGGTAACTCCAGACTAGTTCCATCAATGCACACCATAACGTGTTTGGGTGTTCCAATAAAATGACCATTTTAAAAGTACATATTAACTTGAATTTCCTTTTCTTCGTGCATTTTAACAAGATTTGTGTTCGATGTCATATAAGGTATATATGAACACTAAATACATGTCAGGTTCTAAAGACTTCATGGTGTTCTCTTGACAAACATATCAGTCCATCTTAAGAGGTATAGAAGACATATTATTTATTGATTATGTGGGTATCCTTCTTACGAAGGATTTCAGAAATAAGTCTATAGACTCATTGATTGCTCCACTGCACGGAAATCTTTAGTAAAAGGCGAAAGATTTATGCGTGACTGTAGTGAAACCAGAGTATCTCTTCATTGTGTTTACGAAGTGTATATACTCTTGCTATTTGTAATTGTGAACGTGTTTGTATTTCATCAGAAAGAACATTAGTTGTAGTGAATAAATTCCGTTAGACATTTCTAATATTTAAACAATCTCTAGGGCAACATACATGTTTTTCTAAAGAGATCACTTGACATTGCCTATGTTTTTCAAAAATTCATACGGTGTTCCTCTGAATGTGCTAAAGGGATGTAATTCATACTGCCCTGCTATATTTTTTCGGTATATTGATTGATTGTTCGGTGTTTTACGCCGCTTTGAACATGTTTTCAGTTATGTCACGGCGTTGCCTGGATAGGTTACCAGTACTACTGGTTCGTTTATCCTGACACCAGCAATCCAGTCGTAATGCTTAATACTGCAGTTGTCTCCCATTGGACAAAAATGTTTTTTGTTCAAAGTTGAAAGTGTTTTTAAAACCTTAACTATCCTGTGACTGATTTGCAACCAAACAATGGTTTGCTTTGGGCTCTATTAACATTATAAGAGTCATTTTGGATACACCATGTATTTACTGAAATTTAGAGTAGAATTCAGTGCGGGATAACTGTGACCTCTGATTTGACATCAAGAAACGAAAATCGGTCGGTCAACTTGTATTTTTTTTTCTTTTCTTTTGGCTGTTTTGGTAGTGCTAAGAATGAACTTTTATTTGATACAGGTTTCTGTGTTCTTGGACTTGTTTGGAACGAACCATAATAACACATTGCCATACTGGTCGCCTATGGAAAATGAATCTATTCCTTTTGACATATATGGTAGGTAGGGATAGGTAACTCCAGACTAGTTCCATCAATGCACACCATAACGTGTTTGGGTGTTCCAATAAAATGACCATTTTAAAAGTACATATTAACTTGAATTTCCTTTTCTTCGAGCATTTTAACAAGATTTGTGTTCGATGTCATATAAGGTATATATGAACACTAAATACATGTCAGGTTCTAAAGACTTCATGGTGTTCTCTTGACAAACATATCAGTCCATCTTAAGAGGTATAGAAGACATATTATTTATTGATTATGTGGGTATCCTTCTTACGAAGGATTTCAGAAATAAGTCTATAGACTCATTGATTGCTCCACTGCACGGAAATCTTTAGTAAAAGGCGAAAGATTTATGCGTGACTGTAGTGAAACCAGAGTATCTCTTCATTGTGTTTACGAAGTGTATATACTCTTGCTATTTGTAATTGTGAACGTGTTTGTATTTCATCAGAAAGAACATTAGTTGTAGTGAATAAATTCCGTTAGACATTTCTAATATTTAAACAATCTCTAGGGCAACATACATGTTTTTCTAAAGAGATCACTTGACATTGCCTATGTTTTTCAAAAATTCATACGGTGTTCCTCTGAATGTGCTAAAGGGATGTAATTCATACTGCCCTGCTATATTTTTTCGGTATATTGATTGATTGTTCGGTGTTTTACGCCGCTTTGAACATGTTTTCAGTTATGTCACGGCGTTGCCTGGATAGGTTACCAGTACTACTGGTTCGTTTATCCTGACACCAGCAATCCAGTCGTAATGCTTAATACTGCAGTTGTCTCCCATTGGACAAAAATGTTTTTTGTTCAAAGTTGAAAGTGTTTTTAAAACCTTAACTATCCTGTGACTGATTTGCAACCAAACAATGGTTTGCTTTGGGCTCTATTAACATTATAAGAGTCATTTTGGATACACCATGTATTTACTGAAATTTAGAGTAGAATTCAGTGCGGGATAACTGTGACCTCTGATTTGACATCAAGAAACGAAAATCGGTCGGTCAACTTGTATTTTTTTTTTCTTTTCTTTTGGCTGTTTTGGTAGTGCTAAGAATGAACTTTTATTTGATACAGGTTTCTGTGTTCTTGGACTTGTTTGGAACGAACCATAATAACACATTGCCATACTGGTCGCCTATGGAAAATGAATCTATTCCTTTTGACATATATGGTAGGTAGGGATAGGTAACTCCAGACTAGTTCCATCAATGCACACCATAACGTGTTTGGGTGTTCCAATAAAATGACCATTTTAAAAGTACATATTAACTTGAATTTCCTTTTCTTCGTGCATTTTAACAAGATTTGTGTTCGATGTCATATAAGGTATATATGAACACTAAATACATGTCAGGTTCTAAAGACTTCATGGTGTTCTCTTGACAAACATATCAGTCCATATTAAGAGGTATAGAAGACATATTATTTATTGATTATGTGGGTATCCTTCTTACGAAGGATTTCAGAAATAAGTCTATAGACTCATTGATTGCTCCACTGCACGGAAATCTTTAGTAAAAGGCGAAAGATTTATGCGTGACTGTAGTGAAACCAGAGTATCTCTTCATTGTGTTTACGAAGTGTATATACTCTTGCTATTTGTAATTGTGAACGTGTTTGTATTTCATCAGAAAGAACATTAGTTGTAGTGAATAAATTCCGTTAGACATTTCTAATATTTAAACAATCTCTAGGGCAACATACATGTTTTTCTAAAGAGATCACTTGACATTGCCTATGTTTTTCAAAAATTCATACGGTGTTCCTCTGAATGTGCTAAAGGGATGTAATTCATACTGCCCTGCTATATTTTTTCGGTATATTGATTGATTGTTCGGTGTTTTACGCCGCTTTGAACATGTTTTCAGTTATGTCACGACGTTGCCTGGATAGGTTACCAGTACTACTGGTTCGTTTATCCTGACACCAGCAATCCAGTCGTAATGCTTAATACTGCAGTCGTCTCCCATTGGACAAAAATGTTTTTTGTTCAAAGTTGAAAGTGTTTTTAAAACCTTAACTATCCTGTGACTGATTTGCAACCAAACAATGGTTTGCTTTGGGCTCTATTAACATTATAAGAGTCATTTTGGATACACCATGTATTTACTGAAATTTAGAGTAGAATTCAGTGCGGGATAACTGTGACCTCTGATTTGACATCAAGAAACGAAAATCGGTCGGTCAACTTGTATTTTTTTTTTTTTTTTCTTTTGGCTGTTTTGGTAGTGCTAAGAATGAACTTTTATTTGATACAGGTTTCTGTGTTCTTGGACTTGTTTGGAACGAACCATAATAACACATTGCCATACTGGTCGCCTATGGAAAATGAATCTATTCCTTTTGACATATATGGTAGGTAGGGATAGGTAACTCCAGACTAGTTCCATCAATGCACACCATAACGTGTTTGGGTGTTCCAATAAAATGACCATTTTAAAAGTACATATTAACTTGAATTTCCTTTTCTTCGTGCATTTTAACAAGATTTGTGTTCGATGTCATATAAGGTATATATGAACACTAAATACATGTCAGGTTCTAAAGACTTCATGGTGTTCTCTTCACAAACATATCAGTCCATCTTAAGAGGTATAGAAGACATATTATTTATTGATTATGTGGGTATCCTTCTTACGAAGGATTTCAGAAATAAGTCTATAGACTCATTGATTGCTCCACTGCACGGAAATCTTTAGTAAAAGGCGAAAGATTTATGCGTGACTGTAGTGAAACCAGAGTATCTCTTCATTGTGTTTACGAAGTGTATATACTCTTGCTATTTGTAATTGTGAACGTGTTTGTATTTCATCAGAAAGAACATTAGTTGTAGTGAATAAATTCCGTTAGACATTTCTAATATTTAAACAATCTCTAGGGCAACATACATGTTTTTCTAAAGAGATCACTTGACATTGCCTATGTTTTTCAAAAATTCATACGGTGTTCCTCTGAATGTGCTAAAGGGATGTAATTCATACTGCCCTGCTATATTTTTTCGGTATATTGATTGATTGTTCGGTGTTTTACGCCGCTTTGAACATGTTTTCAGTTATGTCACGGCGTTGCCTTGATAGGTTACCAGTACTACTGGTTCGTTTATCCTGACACCAGCAATCCAGTCGTAATGCTTAATACTGCAGTTGTCTCCCATTGGACAAAAATGTTTTTTGTTCAAAGTTGAAAGTGTTTTTAAAACCTTAACTATCCTGTGACTGATTTGCAACCAAACAATGGTTTGCTTTGGGCTCTATTAACATTATAAGAGTCATTTTGGATACACCATGTATTTACTGAAATTTAGAGTAGAATTCAGTGCGGGATAACTGTGACCTCTGATTTGACATCAAGAAACGAAAATCGGTCGGTCAACTTGTATTTTTTTTTTTCTTTTCTTTTGGCTGTTTTGGTAGTGCTAAGAATGAACTTTTATTTGATACAGGTTTCTGTGTTCTTGGACTTGTTTGGAACGAACCATAATAACACATTGCCATACTGGTCGCCTATGGAAAATGAATCTATTCCTTTTGACATATATGGTAGGTAGGGATAGGTAACTCCAGACTAGTTCCATCAATGCACACCATAACGTGTTTGGGTGTTCCAATAAAATGACCATTTTAAAAGTACATATTAACTTGAATTTCCTTTTCTTCGTGCATTTTAACAAGATTTGTGTTCGATGTCATATAAGGTATATATGAACACTAAATACATGTCAGGTTCTAAAGACTTCATGGTGTTCTCTTCACAAACATATCAGTCCATCTTAAGAGGTATAGAAGACATATTATTTATTGATTATGTGGGTATCCTTCTTACGAAGGATTTCAGAAATAAGTCTATAGACTCATTGATTGCTCCACTGCACGGAAATCTTTAGTAAAAGGCGAAAGATTTATGCGTGACTGTAGTGAAACCAGAGTATCTCTTCATTGTGTTTACGAAGTGTATATACTCTTGCTATTTGTAATTGTGAACGTGTTTGTATTTCATCAGAAAGAACATTAGTTGTAGTGAATAAATTCCGTTAGACATTTCTAATATTTAAACAATCTCTAGGGCAACATACATGTTTTTCTAAAGAGATCACTTGACATTGCCTATGTTTTTCAAAAATTCATACGGTGTTCCTCTGAATGTGCTAAAGGGATGTAATTCATACTGCCCTGCTATATTTTTTCGGTATATTGATTGATTGTTCGGTGTTTTACGCCGCTTTGAACATGTTTTCAGTTATGTCACGGCGTTGCCTGGATAGGTTACCAGTACTACTGGTTCGTTTATCCTGACACCAGCAATCCAGTCGTAATGCTTAATACTGCAGTTGTCTCCCATTGGACAAAAATGTTTTTTGTTCAAAGTTGAAAGTGTTTTTAAAACCTTAACTATCCTGTGACTGATTTGCAACCAAACAATGGTTTGCTTTGGGCTCTATTAACATTATAAGAGTCATTTTGGATACACCATGTATTTACTGAAATTTAGAGTAGAATTCAGTGCGGGATAACTGTGACCTCTGATTTGACATCAAGAAACGAAAATCGGTCGGTCAACTTGTATTTTTTTTTCTTTTCTTTTGGCTGTTTTGGTAGTGCTAAGAATGAACTTTTATTTGATACAGGTTTCTGTGTTCTTGGACTTGTTTGGAACGAACCATAATAACACATTGCCATACTGGTCGCCTATGGAAAATGAATCTATTCCTTTTGACATATATGGTAGGTAGGGATAGGTAACTCCAGACTAGTTCCATCAATGCACACCATAACGTGTTTGGGTGTTCCAATAAAATGACCATTTTAAAAGTACATATTAACTTGAATTTCCTTTTCTTCGAGCATTTTAACAAGATTTGTGTTCGATGTCATATAAGGTATATATGAACACTAAATACATGTCAGGTTCTAAAGACTTCATGGTGTTCTCTTGACAAACATATCAGTCCATCTTAAGAGGTATAGAAGACATATTATTTATTGATTATGTGGGTATCCTTCTTACGAAGGATTTCAGAAATAAGTCTATAGACTCATTGATTGCTCCACTGCACGGAAATCTTTAGTAAAAGGCGAAAGATTTATGCGTGACTGTAGTGAAACCAGAGTATCTCTTCATTGTGTTTACGAAGTGTATATACTCTTGCTATTTGTAATTGTGAACGTGTTTGTATTTCATCAGAAAGAACATTAGTTGTAGTGAATAAATTCCGTTAGACATTTCTAATATTTAAACAATCTCTAGGGCAACATACATGTTTTTCTAAAGAGATCACTTGACATTGCCTATGTTTTTCAAAAATTCATACGGTGTTCCTCTGAATGTGCTAAAGGGATGTAATTCATACTGCCCTGCTATATTTTTTCGGTATATTGATTGATTGTTCGGTGTTTTACGCCGCTTTGAACATGTTTTCAGTTATGTCACGGCGTTGCCTGGATAGGTTACCAGTACTACTGGTTCGTTTATCCTGACACCAGCAATCCAGTCGTAATGCTTAATACTGCAGTTGTCTCCCATTGGACAAAAATGTTTTTTGTTCAAAGTTGAAAGTGTTTTTGTTTTGTTTGTTTGGAGTTTAACGCCGCTTTCAACAGCTTTGGTCATATCACGGCGGTCAGTGCACCTACCCATGTTTTCCTGGCTTTCCCACACCAGTACTTACACAACATTCTTTCGAAGCCACTGACTACTTTCTCACATAGATCAGAGGTGAGAGGCAATGGAAAACATCGCCCGAAAGAATGTCGCCGCAACCGGGTATCGAACCCGTGACCTCCAGATCACGAGTCAGATACGCTACCAATTGAGCTACCCGGCCGGGCTGAAAGTGTTTTTAAAACCTTAACTATCCTGTGACTGATTTGCAACCAAACAATGGTTTGCTTTGGGCTCTATTAACATTATAAGAGTCATTTTGGATACACCATGTATTTACTGAAATTTAGAGTAGAATTCAGTGCGGGATAACTGTGACCTCTGATTTGACATCAAGAAACGAAAATCGGTCGGTCAACTTGTATTTTTTTTTTCTTTTCTTTTGGCTGTTTTGGTAGTGCTAAGAATGAACTTTTATTTGATACAGGTTTCTGTGTTCTTGGACTTGTTTGGAACGAACCATAATAACACATTGCCATACTGGTCGCCTATGGAAAATGAATCTATTCCTTTTGACATATATGGTAGGTAGGGATAGGTAACTCCAGACTAGTTCCATCAATGCACACCATAACGTGTTTGGGTGTTCCAATAAAATGACCATTTTAAAAGTACATATTAACTTGAATTTCCTTTTCTTCGTGCATTTTAACAAGATTTGTGTTCGATGTCATATAAGGTATATATGAACACTAAATACATGTCAGGTTCTAAAGACTTCATGGTGTTCTCTTGACAAACATATCAGTCCATATTAAGAGGTATAGAAGACATATTATTTATTGATTATGTGGGTATCCTTCTTACGAAGGATTTCAGAAATAAGTCTATAGACTCATTGATTGCTCCACTGCACGGAAATCTTTAGTAAAAGGCGAAAGATTTATGCGTGACTGTAGTGAAACCAGAGTATCTCTTCATTGTGTTTACGAAGTGTATATACTCTTGCTATTTGTAATTGTGAACGTGTTTGTATTTCATCAGAAAGAACATTAGTTGTAGTGAATAAATTCCGTTAGACATTTCTAATATTTAAACAATCTCTAGGGCAACATACATGTTTTTCTAAAGAGATCACTTGACATTGCCTATGTTTTTCAAAAATTCATACGGTGTTCCTCTGAATGTGCTAAAGGGATGTAATTCATACTGCCCTGCTATATTTTTTCGGTATATTGATTGATTGTTCGGTGTTTTACGCCGCTTTGAACATGTTTTCAGTTATGTCACGGCGTTGCCTGGATAGGTTACCAGTACTACTGGTTCGTTTATCCTGACACCAGCAATCCAGTCGTAATGCTTAATACTGCAGTTGTCTCCCATTGGACAAAAATGTTTTTTGTTCAAAGTTGAAAGTGTTTTTAAAACCTTAACTATCCTGTGACTGATTTGCAACCAAACAATGGTTTGCTTTGGGCTCTATTAACATTATAAGAGTCATTTTGGATACACCATGTATTTACTGAAATTTAGAGTAGAATTCAGTGCGGGATAACTGTGACCTCTGATTTGACATCAAGAAACGAAAATCGGTCGGTCAACTTGTATTTTTTTTTTCTTTTCTTTTGGCTGTTTTGGTAGTGCTAAGAATGAACTTTTATTTGATACAGGTTTCTGTGTTCTTGGACTTGTTTGGAACGAACCATAATAACACATTGCCATACTGGTCGCCTATGGAAAATGAATCTATTCCTTTTGACATATATGGTAGGTAGGGATAGGTAACTCCAGACTAGTTCCATCAATGCACACCATAACGTGTTTGGGTGTTCCAATAAAATGACCATTTTAAAAGTACATATTAACTTGAATTTCCTTTTCTTCGTGCATTTTAACAAGATTTGTGTTCGATGTCATATAAGGTATATATGAACACTAAATACATGTCAGGTTCTAAAGACTTCATGGTGTTCTCTTGACAAACATATCAGTCCATCTTAAGAGGTATAGAAGACATATTATTTATTGATTATGTGGGTATCCTTCTTACGAAGGATTTCAGAAATAAGTCTATAGACTCATTGATTGCTCCACTGCACGGAAATCTTTAGTAAAAGGCGAAAGATTTATGCGTGACTGTAGTGAAACCAGAGTATCTCTTCATTGTGTTTACGAAGTGTATATACTCTTGCTATTTGTAATTGTGAACGTGTTTGTATTTCATCAGAAAGAACATTAGTTGTAGTGAATAAATTCCGTTAGACATTTCTAATATTTAAACAATCTCTAGGGCAACATACATGTTTTTCTAAAGAGATCACTTGACATTGCCTATGTTTTTCAAAAATTCATACGGTGTTCCTCTGAATGTGCTAAAGGGATGTAATTCATACTGCCCTGCTATATTTTTTCGGTATATTGATTGATTGTTCGGTGTTTTACGCCGCTTTGAACATGTTTTCAGTTATGTCACGGCGTTGCCTGGATAGGTTACCAGTACTACTGGTTCGTTTATCCTGACACCAGCAATCCAGTCGTAATGCTTAATACTGCAGTTGTCTCCCATTGGACAAAAATGTTTTTTGTTCAAAGTTGAAAGTGTTTTTAAAACCTTAACTATCCTGTGACTGATTTGCAACCAAACAATGGTTTGCTTTGGGCTCTATTAACATTATAAGAGTCATTTTGGATACACCATGTATTTACTGAAATTTAGAGTAGAATTCAGTGCGGGATAACTGTGACCTCTGATTTGACATCAAGAAACGAAAATCGGTCGGTCAACTTGTATTTTTTTTTTCTTTTCTTTTGGCTGTTTTGGTAGTGCTAAGAATGAACTTTTATTTGATACAGGTTTCTGTGTTCTTGGACTTGTTTGGAACGAACCATAATAACACATTGCCATACTGGTCGCCTATGGAAAATGAATCTATTCCTTTTGACATATATGGTAGGTAGGGATAGGTAACTCCAGACTAGTTCCATCAATGCACACCATAACGTGTTTGGGTGTTCCAATAAAATGACCATTTTAAAAGTACATATTAACTTGAATTTCCTTTTCTTCGAGCATTTTAACAAGATTTGTGTTCGATGTCATATAAGGTATATATGAACACTAAATACATGTCAGGTTCTAAAGACTTCATGGTGTTCTCTTGACAAACATATCAGTCCATCTTAAGAGGTATAGAAGACATATTATTTATTGATTATGTGGGTATCCTTCTTACGAAGGATTTCAGAAATAAGTCTATAGATTCATTGATTGCTCCACTGCACGGAAATCTTTAGTAAAAGGCGAAAGATTTATGCGTGACTGTAGTGAAACCAGAGTATCTCTTCATTGTGTTTACGAAGTGTATATACTCTTGCTATTTGTAATTGTGAACGTGTTTGTATTTCATCAGAAAGAACATTAGTTGTAGTGAATAAATTCCGTTAGACATTTCTAATATTTAAACAATCTCTAGGGCAACATACATGTTTTTCTAAAGAGATCACTTGACATTGCCTATGTTTTTCAAAAATTCATACGGTGTTCCTCTGAATGTGCTAAAGGGATGTAATTCATACTGCCCTGCTATATTTTTTCGGTATATTGATTGATTGTTCGGTGTTTTACGCCGCTTTGAACATGTTTTCAGTTATGTCACGGCGTTGCCTGGATAGGTTACCAGTACTACTGGTTCGTTTATCCTGACACCAGCAATCCAGTCGTAATGCTTAATACTGCAGTTGTCTCCCATTGGACAAAAATGTTTTTTGTTCAAAGTTGAAAGTGTTTTTAAAACCTTAACTATCCTGTGACTGATTTGCAACCAAACAATGGTTTGCTTTGGGCTCTATTAACATTATAAGAGTCATTTTGGATACACCATGTATTTACTGAAATTTAGAGTAGAATTCAGTGCGGGATAACTGTGACCTCTGATTTGACATCAAGAAACGAAAATCGGTCGGTCAACTTGTATTTTTTTTTTTCTTTTCTTTTGGCTGTTTTGGTAGTGCTAAGAATGAACTTTTATTTGATACAGGTTTCTGTGTTCTTGGACTTGTTTGGAACGAACCATAATAACACATTGCCATACTGGTCGCCTATGGAAAATGAATCTATTCCTTTTGACATATATGGTAGGTAGGGATAGGTAACTCCAGACTAGTTCCATCAATGCACACCATAACGTGTTTGGGTGTTCCAATAAAATGACCATTTTAAAAGTACATATTAACTTGAATTTCCTTTTCTTCGTGCATTTTAACAAGATTTGTGTTCGATGTCATATAAGGTATATATGAACACTAAATACATGTCAGGTTCTAAAGACTTCATGGTGTTCTCTTGACAAACATATCAGTCCATCTTAAGAGGTATAGAAGACATATTATTTATTGATTATGTGGGTATCCTTCTTACGAAGGATTTCAGAAATAAGTCTATAGACTCATTGATTGCTCCACTGCACGGAAATCTTTAGTAAAAGGCGAAAGATTTATGCGTGACTGTAGTGAAACCAGAGTATCTCTTCATTGTGTTTACGAAGTGTATATACTCTTGCTATTTGTAATTGTGAACGTGTTTGTATTTCATCAGAAAGAACATTAGTTGTAGTGAATAAATTCCGTTAGACATTTCTAATATTTAAACAATCTCTAGGGCAACATACATGTTTTTCTAAAGAGATCACTTGACATTGCCTATGTTTTTCAAAAATTCATACGGTGTTCCTCTGAATGTGCTAAAGGGATGTAATTCATACTGCCCTGCTATATTTTTTCGGTATATTGATTGATTGTTCGGTGTTTTACGCCGCTTTGAACATGTTTTCAGTTATGTCACGGCGTTGCCTGGATAGGTTACCAGTACTACTGGTTCGTTTATCCTGACACCAGCAATCCAGTCGTAATGCTTAATACTGCAGTTGTCTCCCATTGGACAAAAATGTTTTTTGTTCAAAGTTGAAAGTGTTTTTAAAACCTTAACTATCCTGTGACTGATTTGCAACCAAACAATGGTTTGCTTTGGGCTCTATTAACATTATAAGAGTCATTTTGGATACACCATGTATTTACTGAAATTTAGAGTAGAATTCAGTGCGGGATAACTGTGACCTCTGATTTGACATCAAGAAACGAAAATCGGTCAGTCAACTTGTATTTTTTTTTTCTTTTCTTTTGGCTGTTTTGGTAGTGCTAAGAATGAACTTTTATTTGATACAGGTTTCTGTGTTCTTGGACTTGTTTGGAACGAACCATAATAACACATTGCCATACTGGTCGCCTATGGAAAATGAATCTATTCCTTTTGACATATATGGTAGGTAGGGATAGGTAACTCCAGACTAGTTCCATCAATGCACACCATAACGTGTTTGGGTGTTCCAATAAAATGACCATTTTAAAAGTACATATTAACTTGAATTTCCTTTTCTTCGTGCATTTTAACAAGATTTGTGTTCGATGTCATATAAGGTATATATGAACACTAAATACATGTCAGGTTCTAAAGACTTCATGGTGTTCTCTTGACAAACATATCAGTCCATCTTAAGAGGTATAGAAGACATATTATTTATTGATTATGTGGGTATCCTTCTTACGAAGGATTTCAGAAATAAGTCTATAGACTCATTGATTGCTCCACTGCACGGAAATCTTTAGTAAAAGGCGAAAGATTTATGCGTGACTGTAGTGAAACCAGAGTATCTCTTCATTGTGTTTACGAAGTGTATATACTCTTGCTATTTGTAATTGTGAACGTGTTTGTATTTCATCAGAAAGAACATTAGTTGTAGTGAATAAATTCCGTTAGACATTTCTAATATTTAAACAATCTCTAGGGCAACATACATGTTTTTCTAAAGAGATCACTTGACATTGCCTATGTTTTTCAAAAATTCATACGGTGTTCCTCTGAATGTGCTAAAGGGATGTAATTCATACTGCCCTGCTATATTTTTTCGGTATATTGATTGATTGTTCGGTGTTTTACGCCGCTTTGAACATGTTTTCAGTTATGTCACGGCGTTGCCTGGATAGGTTACCAGTACTACTGGTTCGTTTATCCTGACACCAGCAATCCAGTCGTAATGCTTAATACTGCAGTTGTCTCCCATTGGACAAAAATGTTTTTTGTTCAAAGTTGAAAGTGTTTTTAAAACCTTAACTATCCTGTGACTGATTTGCAACCAAACAATGGTTTGCTTTGGGCTCTATTAACATTATAAGAGTCATTTTGGATACACCATGTATTTACTGAAATTTAGAGTAGAATTCAGTGCGGGATAACTGTGACCTCTGATTTGACATCAAGAAACGAAAATCGGTCGGTCAACTTGTATTTTTTTTTTTTTTTTCTTTTGGCTGTTTTGGTAGTGCTAAGAATGAACTTTTATTTGATACAGGTTTCTGTGTTCTTGGACTTGTTTGGAACGAACCATAATAACACATTGCCATACTGGTCGCCTATGGAAAATGAATCTATTCCTTTTGACATATATGGTAGGTAGGGATAGGTAACTCCAGACTAGTTCCATCAATGCACACCATAACGTGTTTGGGTGTTCCAATAAAATGACCATTTTAAAAGTACATATTAACTTGAATTTCCTTTTCTTCGTGCATTTTAACAAGATTTGTGTTCGATGTCATATAAGGTATATATGAACACTAAATACATGTCAGGTTCTAAAGACTTCATGGTGTTCTCTTGACAAACATATCAGTCCATCTTAAGAGGTATAGAAGACATATTATTTATTGATTATGTGGGTATCCTTCTTACGAAGGATTTCAGAAATAAGTCTATAGACTCATTGATTGCTCCACTGCACGGAAATCTTTAGTAAAAGGCGAAAGATTTATGCGTGACTGTAGTGAAACCAGAGTATCTCTTCATTGTGTTTACGAAGTGTATATACTCTTGCTATTTGTAATTGTGAACGTGTTTGTATTTCATCAGAAAGAACATTAGTTGTAGTGAATAAATTCCGTTAGACATTTCTAATATTTAAACAATCTCTAGGGCAACATACATGTTTTTCTAAAGAGATCACTTGACATTGCCTATGTTTTTCAAAAATTCATACGGTGTTCCTCTGAATGTGCTAAAGGGATGTAATTCATACTGCCCTGCTATATTTTTTCGGTATATTGATTGATTGTTCGGTGTTTTACGCCGCTTTGAACATGTTTTCAGTTATGTCACGGCGTTGCCTTGATAGGTTACCAGTACTACTGGTTCGTTTATCCTGACACCAGCAATCCAGTCGTAATGCTTAATACTGCAGTTGTCTCCCATTGGACAAAAATGTTTTTTGTTCAAAGTTGAAAGTGTTTTTAAAACCTTAACTATCCTGTGACTGATTTGCAACCAAACAATGGTTTGCTTTGGGCTCTATTAACATTATAAGAGTCATTTTGGATACACCATGTATTTACTGAAATTTAGAGTAGAATTCAGTGCGGGATAACTGTGACCTCTGATTTGACATCAAGAAACGAAAATCGGTCGGTCAACTTGTATTTTTTTTTTTCTTTTCTTTTGGCTGTTTTGGTAGTGCTAAGAATGAACTTTTATTTGATACAGGTTTCTGTGTTCTTGGACTTGTTTGGAACGAACCATAATAACACATTGCCATACTGGTCGCCTATGGAAAATGAATCTATTCCTTTTGACATATATGGTAGGTAGGGATAGGTAACTTCAGACTAGTTCCATCAATGCACACCATAACGTGTTTGGGTGTTCCAATAAAATGACCATTTTAAAAGTACATATTAACTTGAATTTCCTTTTCTTCGAGCATTTTAACAAGATTTGTGTTCGATGTCATATAAGGTATATATGAACACTAAATACATGTCAGGTTCTAAAGACTTCATGGTGTTCTCTTGACAAACATATCAGTCCATCTTAAGAGGTATAGAAGACATATTATTTATTGATTATGTGGGTATCCTTCTTACGAAGGATTTCAGAAATAAGTCTATAGACTCATTGATTGCTCCACTGCACGGAAATCTTTAGTAAAAGGCGAAAGATTTATGCGTGACTGTAGTGAAACCAGAGTATCTCTTCATTGTGTTTACGAAGTGTATATACTCTTGCTATTTGTAATTGTGAACGTGTTTGTATTTCATCAGAAAGAACATTAGTTGTAGTGAATAAATTCCGTTAGACATTTCTAATATTTAAACAATCTCTAGGGCAACATACATGTTTTTCTAAAGAGATCACTTGACATTGCCTATGTTTTTCAAAAATTCATACGGTGTTCCTCTGAATGTGCTAAAGGGATGTAATTCATACTGCCCTGCTATATTTTTTCGGTATATTGATTGATTGTTCGGTGTTTTACGCCGCTTTGAACATGTTTTCAGTTATGTCACGGCGTTGCCTGGATAGGTTACCAGTACTACTGGTTCGTTTATCCTGACACCAGCAATCCAGTCGTAATGCTTAATACTGCAGTTGTCTCCCATTGGACAAAAATGTTTTTTGTTCAAAGTTGAAAGTGTTTTTAAAACCTTAACTATCCTGTGACTGATTTGCAACCAAACAATGGTTTGCTTTGGGCTCTATTAACATTATAAGAGTCATTTTGGATACACCATGTATTTACTGAAATTTAGAGTAGAATTCAGTGCGGGATAACTGTGACCTCTGATTTGACATCAAGAAACGAAAATCGGTCGGTCAACTTGTATTTTTTTTTTCTTTTCTTTTGGCTGTTTTGGTAGTGCTAAGAATGAACTTTTATTTGATACAGGTTTCTGTGTTCTTGGACTTGTTTGGAACGAACCATAATAACACATTGCCATACTGGTCGCCTATGGAAAATGAATCTATTCCTTTTGACATATATGGTAGGTAGGGATAGGTAACTCCAGACTAGTTCCATCAATGCACACCATAACGTGTTTGGGTGTTCCAATAAAATGACCATTTTAAAAGTACATATTAACTTGAATTTCCTTTTCTTCGTGCATTTTAACAAGATTTGTGTTCGATGTCATATAAGGTATATATGAACACTAAATACATGTCAGGTTCTAAAGACTTCATGGTGTTCTCTTGACAAACATATCAGTCCATCTTAAGAGGTATAGAAGACATATTATTTATTGATTATGTGGGTATCCTTCTTACGAAGGATTTCAGAAATAAGTCTATAGACTCATTGATTGCTCCACTGCACGGAAATCTTTAGTAAAAGGCGAAAGATTTATGCGTGACTGTAGTGAAACCAGAGTATCTCTTCATTGTGTTTACGAAGTGTATATACTCTTGCTATTTGTAATTGTGAACGTGTTTGTATTTCATCAGAAAGAACATTAGTTGTAGTGAATAAATTCCGTTAGACATTTCTAATATTTAAACAATCTCTAGGGCAACATACATGTTTTTCTAAAGAGATCACTTGACATTGCCTATGTTTTTCAAAAATTCATACGGTGTTCCTCTGAATGTGCTAAAGGGATGTAATTCATACTGCCCTGCTATATTTTTTCGGTATATTGATTGATTGTTCGGTGTTTTACGCCGCTTTGAACATGTTTTCAGTTATGTCACGGCGTTGCCTGGATAGGTTACCAGTACTACTGGTTCGTTTATCCTGACACCAGCAATCCAGTCGTAATGCTTAATACTGCAGTTGTCTCCCATTGGACAAAAATGTTTTTTGTTCAAAGTTGAAAGTGTTTTTAAAACCTTAACTATCCTGTGACTGATTTGCAACCAAACAATGGTTTGCTTTGGGCTCTATTAACATTATAAGAGTCATTTTGGATACACCATGTATTTACTGAAATTTAGAGTAGAATTCAGTGCGGGATAACTGTGACCTCTGATTTGACATCAAGAAACGAAAATCGGTCGGTCAACTTGTATTTTTTTTTTCTTTTCTTTTGGCTGTTTTGGTAGTGCTAAGAATGAACTTTTATTTGATACAGGTTTCTGTGTTCTTGGACTTGTTTGGAACGAACCATAATAACACATTGCCATACTGGTCGCCTATGGAAAATGAATCTATTCCTTTTGACATATATGGTAGGTAGGGATAGGTAACTCCAGACTAGTTCCATCAATGCACACCATAACGTGTTTGGGTTTTCCAATAAAATGACCATTTTAAAAGTACATATTAACTTGAATTTCCTTTTCTTCGTGCATTTTAACAAGATTTGTGTTCGATGTCATATAAGGTATATATGAACACTAAATACATGTCAGGTTCTAAAGACTTCATGGTGTTCTCTTGACAAACATATCAGTCCATATTAAGAGGTATAGAAGACATATTATTTATTGATTATGTGGGTATCCTTCTTACGAAGGATTTCAGAAATAAGTCTATAGACTCATTGATTGCTCCACTGCACGGAAATCTTTAGTAAAAGGCGAAAGATTTATGCGTGACTGTAGTGAAACCAGAGTATCTCTTCATTGTGTTTACGAAGTGTATATACTCTTGCTATTTGTAATTGTGAACGTGTTTGTATTTCATCAGAAAGAACATTAGTTGTAGTGAATAAATTCCGTTAGACATTTCTAATATTTAAACAATCTCTAGGGCAACATACATGTTTTTCTAAAGAGATCACTTGACATTGCCTATGTTTTTCAAAAATTCATACGGTGTTCCTCTGAATGTGCTAAAGGGATGTAATTCATACTGCCCTGCTATATTTTTTCGGTATATTGATTGATTGTTCGGTGTTTTACGCCGCTTTGAACATGTTTTCAGTTATGTCACGGCGTTGCCTGGATAGGTTACCAGTACTACTGGTTCGTTTATCCTGACACCAGCAATCCAGTCGTAATGCTTAATACTGCAGTTGTCTCCCATTGGACAAAAATGTTTTTTGTTCAAAGTTGAAAGTGTTTTTAAAACCTTAACTATCCTGTGACTGATTTGCAACCAAACAATGGTTTGCTTTGGGCTCTATTAACATTATAAGAGTCATTTTGGATACACCATGTATTTACTGAAATTTAGAGTAGAATTCAGTGCGGGATAACTGTGACCTCTGATTTGACATCAAGAAACGAAAATCGGTCGGTCAACTTGTATTTTTTTTTTCTTTTCTTTTGGCTGTTTTGGTAGTGCTAAGAATGAACTTTTATTTGATACAGGTTTCTGTGTTCTTGGACTTGTTTGGAACGAACCATAATAACACATTGCCATACTGGTCGCCTATGGAAAATGAATCTATTCCTTTTGACATATATGGTAGGTAGGGATAGGTAACTCCAGACTAGTTCCATCAATGCACACCATAACGTGTTTGGGTGTTCCAATAAAATGACCATTTTAAAAGTACATATTAACTTGAATTTCCTTTTCTTCGTGCATTTTAACAAGATTTGTGTTCGATGTCATATAAGGTATATATGAACACTAAATACATGTCAGGTTCTAAAGACTTCATGGTGTTCTCTTGACAAACATATCAGTCCATCTTAAGAGGTATAGAAGACATATTATTTATTGATTATGTGGGTATCCTTCTTACGAAGGATTTCAGAAATAAGTCTATAGACTCATTGATTGCTCCACTGCACGGAAATCTTTAGTAAAAGGCGAAAGATTTATGCGTGACTGTAGTGAAACCAGAGTATCTCTTCATTGTGTTTACGAAGTGTATATACTCTTGCTATTTGTAATTGTGAACGTGTTTGTATTTCATCAGAAAGAACATTAGTTGTAGTGAATAAATTCCGTTAGACATTTCTAATATTTAAACAATCTCTAGGGCAACATACATGTTTTTCTAAAGAGATCACTTGACATTGCCTATGTTTTTCAAAAATTCATACGGTGTTCCTCTGAATGTGCTAAAGGGATGTAATTCATACTGCCCTGCTATATTTTTTCGGTATATTGATTGATTGTTCGGTGTTTTACGCCGCTTTGAACATGTTTTCAGTTATGTCACGGCGTTGCCTGGATAGGTTACCAGTACTACTGGTTCGTTTATCCTGACACCAGCAATCCAGTCGTAATGCTTAATACTGCAGTTGTCTCCCATTGGACAAAAATGTTTTTTGTTCAAAGTTGAAAGTGTTTTTAAAACCTTAACTATCCTGTGACTGATTTGCAACCAAACAATGGTTTGCTTTGGGCTCTATTAACATTATAAGAGTCATTTTGGATACACCATGTATTTACTGAAATTTAGAGTAGAATTCAGTGCGGGATAACTGTGACCTCTGATTTGACATCAAGAAACGAAAATCGGTCGGTCAACTTGTATTTTTTTTTTCTTTTCTTTTGGCTGTTTTGGTAGTGCTAAGAATGAACTTTTATTTGATACAGGTTTCTGTGTTCTTGGACTTGTTTGGAACGAACCATAATAACACATTGCCATACTGGTCGCCTATGGAAAATGAATCTATTCCTTTTGACATATATGGTAGGTAGGGATAGGTAACTCAAGACTAGTTCCATCAATGCACACCATAACGTGTTTGGGTGTTCCAATAAAATGACCATTTTAAAAGTACATATTAACTTGAATTTCCTTTTCTTCGAGCATTTTAACAAGATTTGTGTTCGATGTCATATAAGGTATATATGAACACTAAATACATGTCAGGTTCTAAAGACTTCATGGTGTTCTCTTGACAAACATATCAGTCCATCTTAAGAGGTATAGAAGACATATTATTTATTGATTATGTGGGTATCCTTCTTACGAAGGATTTCAGAAATAAGTCTATAGACTCATTGATTGCTCCACTGCACGGAAATCTTTAGTAAAAGGCGAAAGATTTATGCGTGACTGTAGTGAAACCAGAGTATCTCTTCATTGTGTTTACGAAGTGTATATACTCTTGCTATTTGTAATTGTGAACGTGTTTGTATTTCATCAGAAAGAACATTAGTTGTAGTGAATAAATTCCGTTAGACATTTCTAATATTTAAACAATCTCTAGGGCAACATACATGTTTTTCTAAAGAGATCACTTGACATTGCCTATGTTTTTCAAAAATTCATACGGTGTTCCTCTGAATGTGCTAAAGGGATGTAATTCATACTGCCCTGCTATATATTTTCGGTATATTGATTGATTGTTCGGTGTTTTACGCCGCTTTGAACATGTTTTCAGTTATGTCACGGCGTTGCCTGGATAGGTTACCAGTACTACTGGTTCGTTTATCCTGACACCAGCAATCCAGTCGTAATGCTTAATACTGCAGTTGTCTCCCATTGGACAAAAATGTTTTTTGTTCAAAGTTGAAAGTGTTTTTAAAACCTTAACTATCCTGTGACTGATTTGCAACCAAACAATGGTTTGCTTTGGGCTCTATTAACATTATAAGAGTCATTTTGGATACACCATGTATTTACTGAAATTTAGAGTAGAATTCAGTGCGGGATAACTGTGACCTCTGATTTGACATCAAGAAACGAAAATCGGTCGGTCATCTTGTATTTTTTTTTTCTTTTCTTTTGGCTGTTTTGGTAGTGCTAAGAATGAACTTTTATTTGATACAGGTTTCTGTGTTCTTGGACTTGTTTGGAACGAACCATAATAACACATTGCCATACTGGTCGCCTATGGAAAATGAATCTATTCCTTTTGACATATATGGTAGGTGGGGATAGGTAACTCCAGACTAGTTCCATCAATGCACACCATAACGTGTTTGGGTGTTCCAATAAAATGACCATTTTAAAAGTACATATTAACTTGAATTTCCTTTTCTTCGTGCATTTTAACAAGATTTGTGTTCGATGTCATATAAGGTATATATGAACACTAAATACATGTCAGGTTCTAAAGACTTCATGGTGTTCTCTTGACAAACATATCAGTCCTTCTTAAGAGGTATAGAAGACATATTATTTATTGATTATGTGGGTATCCTTCTTACGAAGGATTTCAGAAATAAGTCTATAGACTCATTGATTGCTCCACTGCACGGAAATCTTTAGTAAAAGGCGAAAGATTTATGCGTGACTGTAGTGAAACCAGAGTATCTCTTCATTGTGTTTACGAAGTGTATATACTCTTGCTATTTGTAATTGTGAACGTGTTTGTATTTCATCAGAAAGAACATTAGTTGTAGTGAATAAATTCCGTTAGACATTTCTAATATTTAAACAATCTCTAGGGCAACATACATGTTTTTCTAAAGAGATCACTTGACATTGCCTATGTTTTTCAAAAATTCATACGGTGTTCCTCTGAATGTGCTAAAGGGATGTAATTCATACTGCCCTGCTATATTTTTTCGGTATATTGATTGATTGTTCGGTGTTTTACGCCGCTTTGAACATGTTTTCAGTTATGTCACGGCGTTGCCTGGATAGGTTACCAGTACTACTGGTTCGTTTATCCTGACACCAGCAATCCAGTCGTAATGCTTAATACTGCAGTTGTCTCCCATTGGACAAAAATGTTTTTTGTTCAAAGTTGAAAGTGTTTTTAAAACCTTAACTATCCTGTGACTGATTTGCAACCAAACAATGGTTTGCTTTGGGCTCTATTAACATTATAAGAGTCATTTTGGATACACCATGTATTTACTGAAATTTAGAGTAGAATTCAGTGCGGGATAACTGTGACCTCTGATTTGACATCAAGAAACGAAAATCGGTCGGTCAACTTGTATTTTTTTTTTCTTTTCTTTTGGCTGTTTTGGTAGTGCTAAGAATGAACTTTTATTTGATACAGGTTTCTGTGTTCTTGGACTTGTTTGGAACGAACCATAATAACACATTGCCATACTGGTCGCCTATGGAAAATGAATCTATTCCTTTTGACATATATGGTAGGTAGGGATAGGTAACTCCAGACTAGTTACATCAATGCACACCATAACGTGTTTGGGTGTTCCAATACAATGACCATTTTAAAAGTACATATTAACTTGAATTTCCTTTTCTTCGTGCATTTTAACAAGATTTGTGTTCGATGTCATATAAGGTAACACTAAATACATGTCAGGTTCTAAAGACTTCATGGTGTTCTCTTGACAAACATATCAGTCCATCTTAAGAGGTATAGAAGACATATTATTTATTGATTATGTGGGTATCCTTCTTACGAAGGATTTCAGAAATAAGTCTATAGACTCATCGATTGCTCCACTGCACGGAAATCTTTAGTAAAAGGCGAAAGATTTATGCGTGACTGTAGTGAAACCAGAGTATCTCTTCATTGTGTTTACGAAGTGTATATACTTTTGCTATTTGTAATTGTGAACGTGTTTGTATTTCATCAGAAAGAACATTAGTTGTAGTGAATAAATTCCGTTAGACATTTCTAATATTTAAACAATCTCTAGGGCAACATACATGTTTTTCTAAAGAGATCACTTGACATTGCCTATGTTTTTCAAAAATTCATACGGTGTTCCTCTGAATGTGCTAAAGGGATGTAATTCATACTGCCCTGCTATATTTTTTCGGTATATTGATTGATTGTTCGGTGTTTTACGCCGCTTTGAACATGTTTTCAGTTATGTCACGGCGTTGCCTGGATAGGTTACCAGTACTACTGGTTCGTTTATCCTGACACCAGCAATCCAGTCGTAATGCTTAATACTGCAGTTGTCTCCCATTGGACAAAAATGTTTTTTGTTCAAAGTTGAAAGTGTTTTTAAAACCTTAACTATCCTGTGACTGATTTGCAACCAAACAATGGTTTGCTTTGGGCTCTATTAACATTATAAGAGTCATTTTGGATACACCATGTATTTACTGAAATTTAGAGTAGAATTCAGTGCGGGATAACTGTGACCTCTGATTTGACATCAAGAAACGAAAATCGGTCGGTCAACTTGTATTTTTTTTTTCTTTTCTTTTGGCTGTTTTGGTAGTGCTAAGAATGAACTTTTATTTGATACAGGTTTCTGTGTTCTTGGACTTGTTTGGAACGAACCATAATAACACATTGCCATACTGGTCGCCTATGGAAAATGAATCTATTCCTTTTGACATATATGGTAGGTAGGGATAGGTAACTCCAGACTAGTTCCATCAATGCACACCATAACGTGTTTGGGTGTTCCAATAAAATGACCATTTTAAAAGTACATATTAACTTGAATTTCCTTTTCTTCGAGCATTTTAACAAGATTTGTGTTCGATGTCATATAAGGTATATATGAACACTAAATACATGTCAGGTTCTAAAGACTTCATGGTGTTCTCTTGACAAACATATCAGTCCATCTTAAGAGGTATAGAAGACATATTATTTATTGATTATGTGGGTATCCTTCTTACGAAGGATTTCAGAAATAAGTCTATAGACTCATTGATTGCTCCACTGCACGGAAATCTTTAGTAAAAGGCGAAAGATTTATGCGTGACTGTAGTGAAACCAGAGTATCTCTTCATTGTGTTTACGAAGTGTATATACTCTTGCTATTTGTAATTGTGAACGTGTTTGTATTTCATCAGAAAGAACATTAGTTGTAGTGAATAAATTCCGTTAGACATTTCTAATATTTAAACAATCTCTAGGGCAACATACATGTTTTTCTAAAGAGATCACTTGACATTGCCTATGTTTTTCAAAAATTCATACGGTGTTCCTCTGAATGTGCTAAAGGGATGTAATTCATACTGCCCTGCTATATTTTTTCGGTATATTGATTGATTGTTCGGTGTTTTACGCCGCTTTGAACATGTTTTCAGTTATGTCACGGCGTTGCCTGGATAGGTTACCAGTACTACTGGTTCGTTTATCCTGACACCAGCAATCCAGTCGTAATGCTTAATACTGCAGTTGTCTCCCATTGGACAAAAATGTTTTTTGTTCAAAGTTGAAAGTGTTTTTAAAACCTTAACTATCCTGTGACTGATTTGCAACCAAACAATGGTTTGCTTTGGGCTCTATTAACATTATAAGAGTCATTTTGGATACACCATGTATTTACTGAAATTTAGAGTAGAATTCAGTGCGGGATAACTGTGACCTCTGATTTGACATCAAGAAACGAAAATCGGTCGGTCAACTTGTATTTTTTTTTTCTTTTCTTTTGGCTGTTTTGGTAGTGCTAAGAATGAACTTTTATTTGATACAGGTTTCTGTGTTCTTGGACTTGTTTGGAACGAACCATAATAACACATTGCCATACTGGTCGCCTATGGAAAATGAATCTATTCCTTTTGACATATATGGTAGGTAGGGATAGGTAACTCCAGACTAGTTCCATCAATGCACACCATAACGTGTTTGGGTGTTCCAATAAAATGACCATTTTAAAAGTACATATTAACTTGAATTTCCTTTTCTTCGTGCATTTTAACAAGATTTGTGTTCGATGTCATATAAGGTATATATGAACACTAAATACATGTCAGGTTCTAAAGACTTCATGGTGTTCTCTTGACAAACATATCAGTCCATCTTAAGAGGTATAGAAGACATATTATTTATTGATTATGTGGGTATCCTTCTTACGAAGGATTTCAGAAATAAGTCTATAGACTCATTGATTGCTCCACTGCACGGAAATCTTTAGTAAAAGGCGAAAGATTTATGCGTGACTGTAGTGAAACCAGAGTATCTCTTCATTGTGTTTACGAAGTGTATATACTCTTGCTATTTGTAATTGTGAACGTGTTTGTATTTCATCAGAAAGAACATTAGTTGTAGTGAATAAATTCCGTTAGACATTTCTAATATTTAAACAATCTCTAGGGCAACATACATGTTTTTCTAAAGAGATCACTTGACATTGCCTATGTTTTTCAAAAATTCATACGGTGTTCCTCTGAATGTGCTAAAGGGATGTAATTCATACTGCCCTGCTATATTTTTTCGGTATATTGATTGATTGTTCGGTGTTTTACGCCGCTTTGAACATGTTTTCAGTTATGTCACGGCGTTGCCTGGATAGGTTACCAGTACTACTGGTTCGTTTATCCTGACACCAGCAATCCAGTCGTAATGCTTAATACTGCAGTTGTCTCCCATTGGACAAAAATGTTTTTTGTTCAAAGTTGAAAGTGTTTTTAAAACCTTAACTATCCTGTGACTGATTTGCAACCAAACAATGGTTTGCTTTGGGCTCTATTAACATTATAAGAGTCATTTTGGATACACCATGTATTTACTGAAATTTAGAGTAGAATTCAGTGCGGGATAACTGTGACCTCTGATTTGACATCAAGAAACGAAAATCGGTCGGTCAACTTGTATTTTTTTTTTCTTTTCTTTTGGCTGTTTTGGTAGTGCTAAGAATGAACTTTTATTTGATACAGGTTTCTGTGTTCTTGGACTTGTTTGGAACGAACCATAATAACACATTGCCATACTGGTCGCCTATGGAAAATGAATCTATTCCTTTTGACATATATGGTAGGTAGGGATAGGTAACTCCAGACTAGTTCCATCAATGCACACCATAACGTGTTTGGGTGTTCCAATAAAATGACCATTTTAAAAGTACATATTAACTTGAATTTCCTTTTCTTCGAGCATTTTAACAAGATTTGTGTTCGATGTCATATAAGGTATATATGAACACTAAATACATGTCAGGTTCTAAAGACTTCATGGTGTTCTCTTGACAAACATATCAGTCCATCTTAAGAGGTATAGAAGACATATTATTTATTGATTATGTGGGTATCCTTCTTACGAAGGATTTCAGAAATAAGTCTATAGACTCATTGATTGCTCCACTGCACGGAAATCTTTAGTAAAAGGCGAAAGATTTATGCGTGACTGTAGTGAAACCAGAGTATCTCTTCATTGTGTTTACGAAGTGTATATACTCTTGCTATTTGTAATTGTGAACGTGTTTGTATTTCATCAGAAAGAACATTAGTTGTAGTGAATAAATTCCGTTAGACATTTCTAATATTTAAACAATCTCTAGGGCAACATACATGTTTTTCTAAAGAGATCACTTGACATTGCCTATGTTTTTCAAAAATTCATACGGTGTTCCTCTGAATGTGCTAAAGGGATGTAATTCAAACTGCCCTGCTATATATTTTCGGTATATTGATTGATTGTTCGGTGTTTTACGCCGCTTTGAACATGTTTTCAGTTATGTCACGGCGTTGCCTGGATAGGTTACCAGTACTACTGGTTCGTTTATCCTGACACCAGCAATCCAGTCGTAATGCTTAATACTGCAGTTGTCTCCCATTGGACAAAAATGTTTTTTGTTCAAAGTTGAAAGTGTTTTTAAAACCTTAACTATCCTGTGACTGATTTGCAACCAAACAATGGTTTGCTTTGGGCTCTATTAACATTATAAGAGTCATTTTGGATACACCATGTATTTACTGAAATTTAGAGTAGAATTCAGTGCGGGATAACTGTGACCTCTGATTTGACATCAAGAAACGAAAATCGGTCGGTCAACTTGTATTTTTTTTTTCTTTTCTTTTGGCTGTTTTGGTAGTGCTAAGAATGAACTTTTATTTGATACAGGTTTCTGTGTTCTTGGACTTGTTTGGAACGAACCATAATAACACATTGCCATACTGGTCGCCTATGGAAAATGAATCTATTCCTTTTGACATATATGGTAGGTAGGGATAGGTAACTCCAGACTAGTTCCATCAATGCACACCATAACGTGTTTGGGTGTTCCAATAAAATTACCATTTTAAAAGTACATATTAACTTGAATTTCCTTTTCTTCGTGCATTTTAACAAGATTTGTGTTCGATGTCATATAAGGTATATATGAACACTAAATACATGTCAGGTTCTAAAGACTTCATGGTGTTCTCTTGACAAACATATCAGTCCATCTTAAGAGGTATAGAAGACATATTATTTATTGATTATGTGGGTATCCTTCTTACGAAGGATTTCAGAAATAAGTCTATAGTCTCATTGATTGCTCCACTGCACGGAAATCTTTAGTAAAAGGCGAAAGATTTATGCGTGACTGTAGTGAAACCAGAGTATCTCTTCATTGTGTTTACGAAGTGTAT
Source organism: Serripes groenlandicus (assembly GCA_031761405.1). Classification (NCBI taxonomy): domain Eukaryota; kingdom Metazoa; phylum Mollusca; class Bivalvia; order Cardiida; family Cardiidae; genus Serripes; species Serripes groenlandicus. The sequence continues at coordinate 125,802,027 of JASEVX010000001.1, read as the reverse complement.
ATACTCTTGCTATTTGTAATTGTGAACGTGTTTGTATTTCATCAGAAAGAACATTAGTTGTAGTGAATAAATTCCGTTAGACATTTCTAATATTTAAACAATCTCTAGGGCAACATACATGTTTTTCTAAAGAGATCACTTGACATTGCCTATGTTTTTCAAAAATTCATACGGTGTTCCTCTGAATGTGCTAAAGGGATGTAATTCATACTGCCCTGCTATATTTTTTCGGTATATTGATTGATTGTTCGGTGTTTTACGCCGCTTTGAACATGTTTTCAGTTATGTCACGGCGTTGCCTGGATAGGTTACCAGTACTACTGGTTCGTTTATCCTGACACCAGCAATCCAGTCGTAATGCTTAATACTGCAGTTGTCTCCCATTGGACAAAAATGTTTTTTGTTCAAAGTTGAAAGTGTTTTTAAAACCTTAACTATCCTGTGACTGATTTGCAACCAAACAATGGTTTGCTTTGGGCTCTATTAACATTATAAGAGTCATTTTGGATACACCATGTATTTACTGAAATTTAGAGTAGAATTCAGTGCGGGATAACTGTGACCTCTGATTTGACATCAAGAAACGAAAATCGGTCGGTCAACTTGTATTTTTTTTTTCTTTTCTTTTGGCTGTTTTGGTAGTGCTAAGAATGAACTTTTATTTGATACAGGTTTCTGTGTTCTTGGACTTGTTTGGAACGAACCATAATAACACATTGCCATACTGGTCGCCTATGGAAAATGAATCTATTCCTTTTGACATATATGGTAGGTAGGGATAGGTAACTCCAGACTAGTTCCATCAATGCACACCATAACGTGTTTGGGTGTTCCAATAAAATGACCATTTTAAAAGTACATATTAACTTGAATTTCCTTTTCTTCGAGCATTTTAACAAGATTTGTGTTCGATGTCATATAAGGTATATATGAACACTAAATACATGTCAGGTTCTAAAGACTTCATGGTGTTCTCTTGACAAACATATCAGTCCATCTTAAGAGGTATAGAAGACATATTATTTATTGATTATGTGGGTATCCTTCTTACGAAGGATTTCAGAAATAAGTCTATAGACTCATTGATTGCTCCACTGCACGGAAATCTTTAGTAAAAGGCGAAAGATTTATGCGTGACTGTAGTGAAACCAGAGTATCTCTTCATTGTGTTTACGAAGTGTATATACTCTTGCTATTTGTAATTGTGAACGTGTTTGTATTTCATCAGAAAGAACATTAGTTGTAGTGAATAAATTCCGTTAGACATTTCTAATATTTAAACAATCTCTAGGGCAACATACATGTTTTTCTAAAGAGATCACTTGACATTGCCTATGTTTTTCAAAAATTCATACGGTGTTCCTCTGAATGTGCTAAAGGGATGTAATTCATACTGCCCTGCTATATTTTTTCGGTATATTGATTGATTGTTCGGTGTTTTACGCCGCTTTGAACATGTTTTCAGTTATGTCACGGCGTTGCCTGGATAGGTTACCAGTACTACTGGTTCGTTTATCCTGACACCAGCAATCCAGTCGTAATGCTTAATACTGCAGTTGTCTCCCATTGGACAAAAATGTTTTTTGTTCAAAGTTGAAAGTGTTTTTAAAACCTTAACTATCCTGTGACTGATTTGCAACCAAACAATGGTTTGCTTTGGGCTCTATTAACATTATAAGAGTCATTTTGGATACACCATGTATTTACTGAAATTTAGAGTAGAATTCAGTGCGGGATAACTGTGACCTCTGATTTGACATCAAGAAACGAAAATCGGTCGGTCAACTTGTATTTTTTTTTTCTTTTCTTTTGGCTGTTTTGGTAGTGCTAAGAATGAACTTTTATTTGATACAGGTTTCTGTGTTCTTGGACTTGTTTGGAACGAACCATAATAACACATTGCCATACTGGTCGCCTATGGAAAATGAATCTATTCCTTTTGACATATATGGTAGGTAGGGATAGGTAACTCCAGACTAGTTCCATCAATGCACACCATAACGTGTTTGGGTGTTCCAATAAAATGACCATTTTAAAAGTACATATTAACTTGAATTTCCTTTTCTTCGTGCATTTTAACAAGATTTGTGTTCGATGTCATATAAGGTATATATGAACACTAAATACATGTCAGGTTCTAAAGACTTCATGGTGTTCTCTTGACAAACATATCAGTCCATCTTAAGAGGTATAGAAGACATATTATTTATTGATTATGTGGGTATCCTTCTTACGAAGGATTTCAGAAATAAGTCTATAGACTCATTGATTGCTCCACTGCACGGAAATCTTTAGTAAAAGGCGAAAGATTTATGCGTGACTGTAGTGAAACCAGAGTATCTCTTCATTGTGTTTACGAAGTGTATATACTCTTGCTATTTGTAATTGTGAACGTGTTTGTATTTCATCAGAAAGAACATTAGTTGTAGTGAATAAATTCCGTTAGACATTTCTAATATTTAAACAATCTCTAGGGCAACATACATGTTTTTCTAAAGAGATCACTTGACATTGCCTATGTTTTTCAAAAATTCATACGGTGTTCCTCTGAATGTGCTAAAGGGATGTAATTCATACTGCCCTGCTATATTTTTTCGGTATATTGATTGATTGTTCGGTGTTTTACGCCGCTTTGAACATGTTTTCAGTTATGTCACGGCGTTGCCTGGATAGGTTACCAGTACTACTGGTTCGTTTATCCTGACACCAGCAATCCAGTCGTAATGCTTAATACTGCAGTTGTCTCCCATTGGACAAAAATGTTTTTTGTTCAAAGTTGAAAGTGTTTTTAAAACCTTAACTATCCTGTGACTGATTTGCAACCAAACAATGGTTTGCTTTGGGCTCTATTAACATTATAAGAGTCATTTTGGATACACCATGTATTTACTGAAATTTAGAGTAGAATTCAGTGCGGGATAACTGTGACCTCTGATTTGACATCAAGAAACGAAAATCGGTCGGTCAACTTGTATTTTTTTTTTCTTTTCTTTTGGCTGTTTTGGTAGTGCTAAGAATGAACTTTTATTTGATACAGGTTTCTGTGTTCTTGGACTTGTTTGGAACGAACCATAATAACACATTGCCATACTGGTCGCCTATGGAAAATGAATCTATTCCTTTTGACATATATGGTAGGTAGGGATAGGTAACTCCAGACTAGTTCCATCAATGCACACCATAACGTGTTTGGGTGTTCCAATAAAATGACCATTTTAAAAGTACATATTAACTTGAATTTCCTTTTCTTCGAGCATTTTAACAAGATTTGTGTTCGATGTCATATAAGGTATATATGAACACTAAATACATGTCAGGTTCTAAAGACTTCATGGTGTTCTCTTGACAAACATATCAGTCCATCTTAAGAGGTATAGAAGACATATTATTTATTGATTATGTGGGTATCCTTCTTACGAAGGATTTCAGAAATAAGTCTATAGACTCATTGATTGCTCCACTGCACGGAAATCTTTAGTAAAAGGCGAAAGATTTATGCGTGACTGTAGTGAAACCAGAGTATCTCTTCATTGTGTTTACGAAGTGTATATACTCTTGCTATTTGTAATTGTGAACGTGTTTGTATTTCATCAGAAAGAACATTAGTTGTAGTGAATAAATTCCGTTAGACATTTCTAATATTTAAACAATCTCTAGGGCAACATACATGTTTTTCTAAAGAGATCACTTGACATTGCCTATGTTTTTCAAAAATTCATACGGTGTTCCTCTGAATGTGCTAAAGGGATGTAATTCATACTGCCCTGCTATATATTTTCGGTATATTGATTGATTGTTCGGTGTTTTACGCCGCTTTGAACATGTTTTCAGTTATGTCACGGCGTTGCCTGGATAGGTTACCAGTACTACTGGTTCGTTTATCCTGACACCAGCAATCCAGTCGTAATGCTTAATACTGCAGTTGTCTCCCATTGGACAAAAATGTTTTTTGTTCAAAGTTGAAAGTGTTTTTAAAACCTTAACTATCCTGTGACTGATTTGCAACCAAACAATGGTTTGCTTTGGGCTCTATTAACATTATAAGAGTCATTTTGGATACACCATGTATTTACTGAAATTTAGAGTAGAATTCAGTGCGGGATAACTGTGACCTCTGATTTGACATCAAGAAACGAAAATCGGTCGGTCAACTTGTATTTTTTTTTTCTTTTCTTTTGGCTGTTTTGGTAGTGCTAAGAATGAACTTTTATTTGATACAGGTTTCTGTGTTCTTGGACTTGTTTGGAACGAACCATAATAACACATTGCCATACTGGTCGCCTATGGAAAATGAATCTATTCCTTTTGACATATATGGTAGGTAGGGATAGGTAACTCCAGACTAGTTCCATCAATGCACACCATAACGTGTTTGGGTGTTCCAATAAAATTACCATTTTAAAAGTACATATTAACTTGAATTTCCTTTTCTTCGTGCATTTTAACAAGATTTGTGTTCGATGTCATATAAGGTATATATGAACACTAAATACATGTCAGGTTCTAAAGACTTCATGGTGTTCTCTTGACAAACATATCAGTCCATCTTAAGAGGTATAGAAGACATATTATTTATTGATTATGTGGGTATCCTTCTTACGAAGGATTTCAGAAATAAGTCTATAGTCTCATTGATTGCTCCACTGCACGGAAATCTTTAGTAAAAGGCGAAAGATTTATGCGTGACTGTAGTGAAACCAGAGTATCTCTTCATTGTGTTTACGAAGTGTATATACTCTTGCTATTTGTAATTGTGAACGTGTTTGTATTTCATCAGAAAGAACATTAGTTGTAGTGAATAAATTCCGTTAGACATTTCTAATATTTAAACAATCTCTAGGGCAACATACATGTTTTTCTAAAGAGATCACTTGACATTGCCTATGTTTTTCAAAAATTCATACGGTGTTCCTCTGAATGTGCTAAAGGGATGTAATTCATACTGCCCTGCTATATTTTTTCGGTATATTGATTGATTGTTCGGTGTTTTACGCCGCTTTGAACATGTTTTCAGTTATGTCACGGCGTTGCCTGGATAGGTTACCAGTACTACTGGTTCGTTTATCCTGACACCAGCAATCCAGTCGTAATGCTTAATACTGCAGTTGTCTCCCATTGGACAAAAATGTTTTTTGTTCAAAGTTGAAAGTGTTTTTAAAACCTTAACTATCCTGTGACTGATTTGCAACCAAACAATGGTTTGCTTTGGGCTCTATTAACATTATAAGAGTCATTTTGGATACACCATGTATTTACTGAAATTTAGAGTAGAATTCAGTGCGGGATAACTGTGACCTCTGATTTGACATCAAGAAACGAAAATCGGTCGGTCAACTTGTATTTTTTTTTCTTTTCTTTTGGCTGTTTTGGTAGTGCTAAGAATGAACTTTTATTTGATACAGGTTTCTGTGTTCTTGGACTTGTTTGGAACGAACCATAATAACACATTGCCATACTGGTCGCCTATGGAAAATGAATCTATTCCTTTTGACATATATGGTAGGTAGGGATAGGTAACTCCAGACTAGTTCCATCAATGCACACCATAACGTGTTTGGGTGTTCCAATAAAATTACCATTTTAAAAGTACATATTAACTTGAATTTCCTTTTCTTCGTGCATTTTAACAAGATTTGTGTTCGATGTCATATAAGGTATATATGAACACTAAATACATGTCAGGTTCTAAAGACTTCATGGTGTTCTCTTGACAAACATATCAGTCCATCTTAAGAGGTATAGAAGACATATTATTTATTGATTATGTGGGTATCCTTCTTACGAAGGATTTCAGAAATAAGTCTATAGACTCATCGATTGCTCCACTGCACGGAAATCTTTAGTAAAAGGCGAAAGATTTATGCGTGACTGTAGTGAAACCAGAGTATCTCTTCATTGTGTTTACGAAGTGTATATACTCTTGCTATTTGTAATTGTGAACGTGTTTGTATTTCATCAGAAAGAACATTAGTTGTAGTGAATAAATTCCGTTAGACATTTCTAATATTTAAACAATCTCTAGGGCAACATACATGTTTTTCTAAAGAGATCACTTGACATTGCCTATGTTTTTCAAAAATTCATACGGTGTTCCTCTGAATGTGCTAAAGGGATGTAATTCATACTGCCCTGCTATATTTTTTCGGTATATTGATTGATTGTTCGGTGTTTTACGCCGCTTTGAACATGTTTTCAGTTATGTCACGGCGTTGCCTGGATAGGTTACCAGTACTACTGGTTCGTTTATCCTGACACCAGCAATCCAGTCGTAATGCTTAATACTGCAGTTGTCTCCCATTGGACAAAAATGTTTTTTGTTCAAAGTTGAAAGTGTTTTTAAAACCTTAACTATCCTGTGACTGATTTGCAACCAAACAATGGTTTGCTTTGGGCTCTATTAACATTATAAGAGTCATTTTGGATACACCATGTATTTACTGAAATTTAGAGTAGAATTCAGTGCGGGATAACTGTGACCTCTGATTTGACATCAAGAAACGAAAATCGGTCGGTCAACTTGTATTTTTTTTTTTTTTTCTTTTGGCTGTTTTGGTAGTGCTAAGAATGAACTTTTATTTGATACAGGTTTCTGTGTTCTTGGACTTGTTTGGAACGAACCATAATAACACATTGCCATACTGGTCGCCTATGGAAAATGAATCTATTCCTTTTGACATATATGGTAGGTAGGGATAGGTAACTCCAGACTAGTTCCATCAATGCACACCATAACGTGTTTGGGTGTTCCAATAAAATGACCATTTTAAAAGTACATATTAACTTGAATTTCCTTTTCTTCGTGCATTTTAACAAGATTTGTGTTCGATGTCATATAAGGTATATATGAACACTAAATACATGTCAGGTTCTAAAGACTTCATGGTGTTCTCTTGACAAACATATCAGTCCATCTTAAGAGGTATAGAAGACATATTATTTATTGATTATGTGGGTATCCTTCTTACGAAGGATTTCAGAAATAAGTCTATAGACTCATCGATTGCTCCACTGCACGGAAATCTTTAGTAAAAGGCGAAAGATTTATGCGTGACTGTAGTGAAACCAGAGTATCTCTTCATTGTGTTTACGAAGTGTATATACTCTTGCTATTTGTAATTGTGAACGTGTTTGTATTTCATCAGAAAGAACATTAGTTGTAGTGAATAAATTCCGTTAGACATTTCTAATATTTAAACAATCTCTAGGGCAACATACATGTTTTTCTAAAGAGATCACTTGACATTGCCTATGTTTTTCAAAAATTCATACGGTGTTCCTCTGAATGTGCTAAAGGGATGTAATTCATACTGCCCTGCTATATTTTTTCGGTATATTGATTGATTGTTCGGTGTTTTACGCCGCTTTGAACATGTTTTCAGTTATGTCACGGCGTTGCCTGGATAGGTTACCAGTACTACTGGTTCGTTTATCCTGACACCAGCAATCCAGTCGTAATGCTTAATACTGCAGTTGTCTCCCATTGGACAAAAATGTTTTTTGTTCAAAGTTGAAAGTGTTTTTAAAACCTTAACTATCCTGTGACTGATTTGCAACCAAACAATGGTTTGCTTTGGGCTCTATTAACATTATAAGAGTCATTTTGGATACACCATGTATTTACTGAAATTTAGAGTAGAATTCAGTGCGGGATAACTGTGACCTCTGATTTGACATCAAGAAACGAAAATCGGTCGGTCAACTTGTATTTTTTTTTTTTTTCTTTTCTTTTGGCTGTTTTGGTAGTGCTAAGAATGAACTTTTATTTGATACAGGTTTCTGTGTTCTTGGACTTGTTTGGAACGAACCATAATAACACATTGCCATACTGGTCGCCTATGGAAAATGAATCTATTCCTTTTGACATATATGGTAGGTAGGGATAGGTAACTCCAGACTAGTTCCATCAATGCACACCATAACGTGTTTGGGTGTTCCAATAAAATGACCATTTTAAAAGTACATATTAACTTGAATTTCCTTTTCTTCGTGCATTTTAACAAGATTTGTGTTCGATGTCATATAAGGTATATATGAACACTAAATACATGTCAGGTTCTAAAGACTTCATGGTGTTCTCTTGACAAACATATCAGTCCATCTTAAGAGGTATAGAAGACATATTATTTATTGATTATGTGGGTATCCTTCTTACGAAGGATTTCAGAAATAAGTCTATAGACTCATTGATTGCTCCACTGCACGGAAATCTTTAGTAAAAGGCGAAAGATTTATGCGTGACTGTAGTGAAACCAGAGTATCTCTTCATTGTGTTTACGAAGTGTATATACTCTTGCTATTTGTAATTGTGAACGTGTTTGTATTTCATCAGAAAGAACATGAGTTGTAGTGAATAAATTCCGTTAGACATTTCTAATATTTAAACAATCTCTAGGGCAACATACATGTTTTTCTAAAGAGATCACTTGACATTGCCTATGTTTTTCAAAAATTCATACGGTGTTCCTCTGAATGTGCTAAAGGGATGTAATTCATACTGCCCTGCTATATTTTTTCGGTATATTGATTGATTGTTCGGTGTTTTACGCCGCTTTGAACATGTTTTCAGTTATGTCACGGCGTTGCCTGGATAGGTTACCAGTACTACTGGTTCGTTTATCCTGACACCAGCAATCCAGTCGTAATGCTTAATACTGCAGTTGTCTCCCATTGGACAAAAATGTTTTTTGCTCAAAGTTGAAAGTGTTTTTAAAACCTTAACTATCCTGTGACTGATTTGCAACCAAACAATGGTTTGCTTTGGGCTCTATTAACACTATAAGAGTCATTTTGGATACACCATGTATTTACTGAAATTTAGAGTAGAATTCAGTGCGGGATAACTGTGACCTCTGATTTGACATCAAGAAACGAAAATCGGTCGGTCAACTTGTATTTTTTTTTTCTTTTCTTTTGGCTGTTTTGGTAGTGCTAAGAATGAACTTTTATTTGATACAGGTTTCTGTGTTCTTGGACTTGTTTGGAACGAAACATAATAACACATTGCCATACTGGTCGCCTATGGAAAATGAATCTATTCCTTTTGACATATATGGTAGGTAGGGATAGGTAACTCCAGACTAGTTCCATCAATGCACACCATAACGTGTTTGGGTGTTCCAATAAAATGACCATTTTAAAAGTACATATTAACTTGAATTTCCTTTTCTTCGTGCATTTTAACAAGATTTGTGTTCGATGTCATATAAGGTATATATGAACACTAAATACATGTCAGGTTCTAAAGACTTCATGGTGTTCTCTTGACAAACATATCAGTCCATCTTAAGAGGTATAGAAGACATATTATTTATTGATTATGTGGGTATCCTTCTTACGAAGGATTTCAGAAATAAGTCTATAGACTCATTGATTGCTCCACTGCACGAAAATCTTTAGTAAAAGGCGAAAGATTTATGCGTGACTGTAGTGAAACCAGAGTATCTCTACATTGTGTTTACGAAGTGTATATACTCTTGCTATTTGTAATTGTGAACGTGTTTGTATTTCATCAGAAAGAACATTAGTTGTAGTGAATAAATTCCGTTAGACATTTCTAATATTTAAACAATCTCTAGGGCAACATACATGTTTTTCTAAAGAGATCACTTGACATTGCCTATGTTTTTCAAAAATTCATACGGTGTTCCTCTGAATGTGCTAAAGGGATGTAATTCATACTGCCCTGCTATATTTTTTCGGTATATTGATTGATTGTTCGGTGTTTTACGCCGCTTTGAACATGTTTTCAGTTATGTCACGGCGTTGCCTGGATAGGTTACCAGTACTACTGGTCCGTTTATCCTGACACCAGGGTGTTACCAAACCGTGTTCATGGAAATAATATAGTCATTCTATTTGTAATTGTATATATGTACGTGTTTGGTTTTCATCGGAAAGAATCTTAATGGTTTTTCTAATACTCAACTAACATGTAAAGCAATGTATTGCTACAAGGGTCATTTGTATGTGTTGGTTTCTTTAGTAAATGATTAAGGTATTCTTGTAAATGTGCTAAAGGGATGCAATTCATACTGCCCTGCTCAAGATTGCTTTCGAGTCTGATACCCGGCTTACTAAATTAAAGGAACCAGTAATGGCGACTAGATTGGTCACCACTCGTTTGCTTGATACCCCTTGTAAAAAGGGCACCACCATTAGTGGTGTATGCCTGACCCTATTAGGTCAAAAGGAAGTAAATCGAATTGGATTGCTGATCAGACAATTTTGTCCAGGGAATTTCAGATGAATATATAGTACTGAAGTTGTCTCCCATTGGACAAAAATGGTTTTTGTTCAAAGTTGAAAGTGTTTTTAAAACCTTAACTATCCTGTGACTGATTTGCAACCAAACAATGGTTTGCTTTGGGCTCTATTAACGCCATAAGAGTTAGTTTTGATACACCATGTATTTACTGAAATTTAGAGTAGAATTCAGTGCGGGATAACTGTGACCTCTGATTTGACATCAAGAAACGAAAATCGGTCGGTCAACTTGTATTTCTTTTTTCCTTTTTTTTTTTTGCTGTTTTGGTAGTGCTAAGAATGAACTTTTATTTGATACAGGTTTCTGTGTTCTTGGACTTGTTTGGAACGAACCATAACAACACATTGCTATACTGATCGCCTATGGAAAATGAATCTATTCCTTTTGACATATATGGTAAGGATAGGTAACTCCAGACTACTTCCAATAATATGACCATTTTAAATGTACATATTAACTTGAATTTCCGTTCTTCGTGCATTTTAACAAGATTTGTGTTCGATGTCATATAAGGTATATATGAACACTAAATACATGTCAGGTTCTAAAGACGTCATGGTGTTCTCTTGTCAAACATATCAGTCCATATTAAGAGGTATAGAAGACGTATTATTTATTGATTATGTGGGTATCCTTCTTACGAAGGTATTCTTGTAAATGTGCTAAAGGGATGCAATTCATACTGGCCTACTAAAGATTGCTTTCGAGTCTGATACCCGGCTTACTATATTAAATTATAATTTGTTTAAGGAACCAGCAATGGCGACTAGATTGGTCACCACTCGTTTGCTTGATACCCCTTGTAAAAAGGGCGCCGCCATAGTGGTGTATGCCTGACTCTAGTAGGTCCAAAGAAGAAAATCGGATTGACTTGCTTATTATAATTGTTTAAGGGAATGACAGATGCATATATATACAAAAATAGTTTTCTTCAAAGTTGAAAGTGTTTTTTAAAAACTTAATTATTCTCTGACTGATTTGCAACCAAACAATCGTTTATCGTATATCTTATATATTCATGTTAGTGTATATACACACAGACTGTTCCATAATGACGGTAAATCGAACACAAAATCGTCTATTTTAGGGGTACACAATTTTATGTCGGTGAATTTCGAAGCCTTTTGTCTCATTCATAATTTAGAAAAGTATTTGTATGGCGTTCAGTTCAATGTTTAAAGATTCGTCTTTCAACTTTTCCTGTAAAATTTCAAGCGCTAGAGCTGTCATCAAATGGTACCTACATTCAGGAAATAAAATACTTTAACATATAAAAACATCGTTTGGTTCCTTCTCTTTATTGGGTGCAGGGAGGAAGGGGTGCATAGTTGGATTTATGTTCCGTTTTAAAATTTCGAGCTCCCTGTTATGTGGAGTATATAAAAAAGTTAAATTTAAGAAATGATAACTTGCATTAATGGTCAAAGCAGGTGTCTACAAGACATGTTTATTTCCATAATCCTGTCATTTTGCTACTGCATTCGAACCTTCCCATAGCATCGCCTTAATCACTGGACTATCGCGATCGAAAATAATAAATTATTGATTAATTACGCATACTTCTTGTAAGTAGTATATTTAACAAATACATGTATTTAGATATTTGGGTGTCCTTCTCTCGGTTATTCCATTGCAACAAAATCTTTTACAAGAGATCCATTTCTATGGCAGTATATATAGCTAATGCGTGTACCATTCATATAGCATCCTTACATTACACTATTTTATACTTCTACAGCAATATAAATGAGCGATCCCATTCGGAAACGTAACCTGCATGGACCTGCATTGATGTTCCAGTTGATCGCGATTTACCTTTCCCCACATACAAACACTACCTATGATTGATTGATAAGAGTTAAAGGTCATGTATTCATCTATATTTCAATTATTATCACGACTCCAAATTCACGTAACCATGCGTTTCCAGGCTGCCTGGCACCAGTACTTCACACGAAATTCTTCTCATTATCTGGCTGCCTTCCCAATACATATCCAGCCCGTTGGACGATATTCCAGATGATGACTATAAACCTTTTCCCACATGAAACCAATTGCTTTAATTGATTGATTGATTAGTTGTATGGTTGTTTGGTTGATCCGCCGGTCGGTCAATTGGTAGAAATGTTGTTTCATTGATTGATTGATTTACGCCATTTCCACCCATATTTCAGTTTAATCACGGCTGCTTTTTCACCTCATAATGTGTTTCCTGGCTCGCTGGCACCAGAACTTCACACACACTTCTTCCTTTTAAGCTACATATACACATATACTGTATTCAGCCCATTGGTCGATCAGGAATCGTGCTTGTCGCAATGAAGTTTGTCAATCATCCGAAAAAAATGAATTTTAATGGTCGAGCCTTGATTCAAACTCATAACCGTTTGATGGATAACCATGGTAGCTACTGACTGTGTCATCGCGGTTCCACACAACAAGCTGCAAACAAACAACTGGAAATTTTCCGGAGAATCGCTTTAAATAAAGAGTATTATTAGTCGCCGGGCAGAAGCCCGCGACTTCTATTTTTAATAGGTTTTCGGAAATCACATGGGAGGGCGGCTTATTATTAGAAAGAAACAAATCTAGATGATTTGAACATATTACAATTATGGTTGTTTATGAACACTAATAAATGACACATCTAAAATGAAATAAATATTCCGATTTTTTAATGTTTGCAGTTTTTTTTATTTCACTCGCATTTAAGTTTTTTGTCTTATTTACGAAGACAAAAGTGGTCCCTTCAAGACGTGAACCAACACCCCCTAATGCAGACTCTTATGTGTCATCATTGAGGTCAATTTCGGATTCTCCTTTTAATAGCAATTTAAACTTACTAAATGTTGTTTTCATGTTCAAAGAGATGTCTTGATTTGTGTAGAATTCATTTAATAATGTTAATCCATGAATATCTAAAGTAGGAACTGTTTCTAAGCTAAATATAGACCCTATTCTGTTGTGTAGTTTCGTGACCTTTAACATCGATTTTCGCGCATGCGCATTTCGATATGAAAAAGCGAGTGATATTATTTTATTTTAGACAAGTACAAGACGAATGTTTGACGCAAAGCGTCAAAGAGAAGCCGCAATATTTCGTTGTACATGTAGAAATAAGAAAAAAAGAACATTTTTAAATCCACAAACAATAGAACAATTTAAACTGTAGACGGTAATGCTGATATATTTCTCCTTTTGAAGACTTGTGTTTTCTTCAAATTACCTACCTTTAAAGCAATACCAGGATATTTACCTTGTGATTCGAATAAGATTGACAAACATTGAAATTATATGAATGAATACTATTATTTAAATAAGTAACAACAGCAAAATTAAATTTAAGCCAAGATAAATGTGTACACATTTCGTTAATTTTTTAATGTTATTAGATTTTTTTTGTTTTAAATGTCTTGAACATATTACAATTGTGTTTGCTTAAAAACACTAAGTTATGACACATCTAAAATGAAATAAATATTTCGATGTTTAAAGTATGTGCAGTTCCTTTATTTTGACTGGCATTTACGTTTTTGTGTTTTTATTTACGAGGACAAAACAGTCCCTATTAGCTAGACTGAGATACTTTATTTTCATAAACTATGTAATCAAAAGGCGACAACTACAAACCTTTACGTCGCACAGTCTAATTTGTTTACATACGCGCACCTGCCTGCAGCAGACTATCGATATGAAAATCACGTCGAATTCTCCTTTTAATAGATAAGTATTAACATAAACTGGTAACAGAAACAAAAATAAGAAATATTTTCTGAAAATATGTCTCAAATATAAGCCTGTTTATCGGTCGTGAACGTCGAAACGCCTTTTCCTCAGTTCGTGACCTAGTTTCATATTGTCAAAATGTAAAGGAAGTAACCGGAAGTAAAATGTAAACTTAGAAAAGTGACTTGTTTATGCAGACAAAAAATGTCACACGACAAATTGATTTCTTAAACGTCACGAAACGAGTGCATGGGTTGAATGTAGGAGAACGAAAGATAATATAGAAATGCTTTTTTCTCTCGAATGCAGTGGAATAAAACATGCACTAAAGCTTTGCATTATTTTTTATTCACTTTCGTTGATGTCTGACACTACGACTCGATCTTGACACGATCGAGGGTCAACATTTTGAAAGAATGCTCAAACAAATGCAACTGGTATTTCTCTTGCGCCAAACATATATTGTATGCATCAACGATTTAGATAAACAATTTAGCTGATATTTTGTTTCAAGTGTGGTCTACTTTTTAAACATATGAGGATAAATTTTAACATCTGTGAAATATTTATTATAATTATTATTAAAAAGGAGGAAGTTCATGTCTTCAGCAATTTAACCGTTTTCTCAATGTTTTAAGCGTTTAAAGGTTTTCATTGTTGCTTCAGACATGGAAAGGGTTTAATAGCTTTTTATTGCATGTAGATTTAAAGCCCAAAATGTATTTGTTGTGGTTTTATTGACAAATACAAAACATCCAAAATCCTGACCAAAAGAAATCCTGAAATTTGTAGATCTATGTGGAATTTCATAAAAAAATCCTGAAATTAGTCCTTATGAAAACATTATGTGTATGTTTAGACTAATGAAAGTCAAGAATACATGTGTGTTAAAAAATAAATCAATGCAGTCTTTTCCGGCGACATTAATGCTTGCATCAACTTTCTCTTGTTTATACATATATAGATACGAAATTACGAATACATTAGGACCATGGGAGACATTTATTATCTTCAGTTTGTCAAAATGATTTCAAAATTCGCCAGTTGCACATGATTCAAAATACGACTTCATGTGGGAAAGGGATATAATGCAATTTCGATTCAGATCAGATCGCGGACTTCCCTAATTTGTTTGAGGACTCGACCGTTCTTCAGATAAATCAGAGGATACCTCTACGCGTTGATTGCAAACAGACAGAGAAACCTCAGATCAGACTGTGTGGCAAAGAAGATTTATCCGGGTCTTTCCTGTCCGAATTTACTATGACGTCATTCAATGGGATTTTCACTACACTTACCCCCGTTATGGACTGTCAGTTTATCTTCCCCGTTACAATTGATGTTGTTGGTCGACGATAGCGTGATTTCTTCAACATTCAGTACAATATATGTACTGGATGGGGCTGTTATACGCCAGGCACAGCTGGAATTCCTGTACAAAATACACCAAAGGTAGAGTAGGGCCTACGTTATCTTTGCAAAATGAACCGTACAGTGTAACATCATAAAACAATTACTCTGTAAAGCGAAAACCTCATAAGAACAACACCGCCTCGGTGGTGTATTGTTAGAGCGTCCGCCTCAGGTGCGGGAGGTCTCCGGACGGGTCATACCAAAGTATTTTACAAAAGGTAGTAATTGCTGCCCTCCTTTGCGCTCAGGGTTGCGGGTTTAGCATTACTACTGACTGGCTGGTGTCAAGATAAATGGACCAGTGGTACTGGTTACCCAGAAAACGCCGTGATAATATAACTGAAAAATATTTGAAAGCGGCGTAAAACACAAATCAATCAATCGATCTTAAGAACGACAATTTAACACTTTCCCTATTCTAAG
Source organism: Serripes groenlandicus (assembly GCA_031761405.1). Classification (NCBI taxonomy): domain Eukaryota; kingdom Metazoa; phylum Mollusca; class Bivalvia; order Cardiida; family Cardiidae; genus Serripes; species Serripes groenlandicus. The sequence continues at coordinate 125,786,201 of JASEVX010000001.1, read as the reverse complement.
AAAATCAAATACACTTAGGAGAACTATAGACACTATATGTATATGAGAAAACCAACATTATTGACTCCGCGTAAAGTATCGACCAACATCAGCTTAAGCATGCCACGCAGGCTAACCCGGACAGACACTTTTCGCCTTCTGTGGATTTTCTGTTTCAGGAATCATTACTTTACACCTCTATCCACCTGAGACGGAATGTGTCGGCCCGGATTAGCCTGCGCGGACTACGCAGGCTGATCTGGATCGATACATTACGCAGATCCAATAATGTTGGTTTTCTCGTGGAATGGCTCATATGTATCTTAGCTCTTTCAGCGCCGAATTGTTTAAAGTAGAGTCTTCCATGTTCAAAATCGGGCGTCTCCATTTCTCATGTAATAAAAGTTTGGACTATTTTGATAACTAAAAGGCAAACAATGCTGATTTCAGGTGAGGCAGCTCGTCACGAGCTGGCTCACCTGAATCAGTATTGTTTGCAAAAACATCAATTTTGCCTTTGGCGCTGAAAGAGTTACGATGAAGTGCCAAACATTATGGGAAAAGGGAATTATTTAAGTATACAGTGCTACTTACGCTGGATAAGCATCGGGATAATCTGGGGAACTAATGTACTGCGGAGTACTGCTTGCTGTCAATTCTAGAGGGTATGTGGCGTTCGTGCATTGTCCGTCAACTAAAAAAAATATGTTCACGTACACAAAACAGGTAATTTTAACTTAGAAAATCATTTTAAAAGTGTCAGTGAGTTTCTTAAGTAACAACAAAACGTGTGTAATGAAACCATCGTGCAAAATCTACACAATTATATAATAAAATCGCGAATGTCGTGTCGCATGACGTAAAGGTACATAATCGTGATACAAGACGAACTACAATGCACTGTGGTTAACTCGTTGTTGGGTATATCTTGGTCTATATTGCACGTGTCTAAAATAGTGATTAGTAACGCTAAAGCCACCCTGACACTGGCACGAATTTTGTCCCCGAAATGCCAAGCACTGCGTCATGCCAATGATTAAAATCTTCGTGAACGAGCGTGAGGAGTGTGTGAAGGGTGCCGGGGTGCGTGCCATGTCGTAGAGAGAATGTTGAACACAGCCGACGGTGCGTGTCAATGTGTGAACACTGCGCGAACTCGGCGCGAACACTGTCGACGATGCATGTCATTGCGTATCAATGCGTGCAATCGTCAACAGCGGGTCGAGGAATGAAGTTAGGTGTGAAACTGCACGCTATATATATAGCATGCCGCCAAGCGGGATAAAGCGGGACCAAAAATTGCCCCCAACGACTTCACGCATGCGCGAAGTCGTTGGGGGCAATGCGATGCGATGCGGAAAGACAGCATGAACTATACGTGTCGTGCTTGACACTGCGGGACAATGCGGGACAATGCGATACGTTACAATGCGCGATCAATACTTAACCAATCCATAAACAAGGAGTGCCATTGCGTGTCAATGTGTGCCATTGCGGTCCATTGTATGCGTGTACAGTGCGTGTAGAGTGCGCGAACAGGCCGCAACACGGTTTCACGCTCAGCTGCGTAGCACCGAAATGACACACGCCTTGTCACAACGCATTGCGTGGCATTACGGGGACAAAATTCGTGCAAGTGTCAGGGTGGCTTTAGACTTCTCAAGGTTAAGGAACACGTACTAGTTAATTATAGATCAGTATGTGCATTTGCAATGTCTGCATGTTACTTATATAAGTATGTTAGAAGATTCTTTGAACGTTTATATATTCTGATGAGAGTGTTCCGTACCTACACTGATCAGAAATGCCAACTTGTATGTTTTCACAAGAACGGGTTCATTTTGCTTGTATTTCATTTGCAACCTTAAAATCTATGCTTTCGTTTCCACCAATATGACAAAACAAGAGTATTCGAAGGAACTCATGTGTCGTCTGCAAAATAGTGAAAGCGTGAGGAACAGACTGACAGACGACGAAGACGTGATATTTATGTAACTCCTGTAAAAGCAGGCGACACTTTTATGAATGTCTATTGCACTTTAAAATTGTTCTGGTTTGATTTGATATTATAGATTGTCAGTTATAATTGGCTGTATGGTCCAAATTTCATTTAATCAATGAAGCATCAGAAAGCTCTGTGTCGCGTTATCTAGGTATCACAGACATTGGGCTCTCTAGAAAACGGTTCTGTACAAAAAATAAAAATTTAGACCGTATGAAAATAATTCGTAATTGTCATTCAATTCTTAACTCCGAAATGGCATAGTGTGTGTGGCGAAGGGCATATGCATGCCATTGGCGTTACTCCTACAAAACATGTGATTTGTCTCAATCATTGTCCTATTTTGGGTCGATTTGTTGGGTTGAAGCACCATTTTAAAGAGCTTTTCCATTACACCTCCACGGCCAGGTCACCTACCCGTGTGTTTCCCCTCTCCCTCCAGTACCCAGAACAACAATCTCAAAAGACAACTTGCGACCTTTCCACATATCTACTCTATGTCCACTAATGGTTGGTTTTCTTTCAGTAAGCTTGGTCAAAGGTTTAAAAACATTACCACCATATATCGTCTTGTACAAATTCCCAAGACAATAAGTACATACCTGTATAGAAACCGGAAACAAAAGTAAAAATCACTATTAATCCCAAAACACGTAACGCGTTACTCTTCCACTCGGCTATTTCCATATCTTGTTTATGTTCCACATCCGTCCGCCATTAATCAAATATCGAAATACATTCCCAATTAAAAGCTATGCTTAAACTAATCCACAGTCAATAGTCTTCAAGGACAATGCTATAATTAGTTTGAAATGTAATTAGTGGTAAGAGTAACAGTTACCCGTTCCGAATGGCATACTATCTATGTCAGAACCACGTCACTCCAAAAAGAATTACAACGTGTTTATGGGACCAGAGTAGAGATCTTGTTATAAACACGGGTCAACGAATCAAGGCTATATCATATTTTCTACAATCACGTCAGGTCAAAACTTGTCATATTGCACATGCGGACAGCGAATCCGCGGTGGTCGAGTGGTTAGCGTGGGGGATTTGAAACCGGGTGTCCCGGGTTCGATCCCCAGTCGCGGCACGACGGCCATGGAGGAGTGCCCTTGGGCAAGGTACATTTACTAGCCTAGTACTGGTTGTTTGTTTACCCAGGGATCATGAGTAAGTGAACTGTAGCCGTGATATAACTGAAATAATGTTGAAAGCCGTGTTAAAAACACCAATAAAACAAACAAATTTTGTATGAGCGGTTCACATTTTGGATGTGTCGGTCACAAATTTCAATATCATTATGAGGACAACGGGAGAATCGTAATATTCACATTTTATTTTCTTTCAATGTTTTCTTTATTTACTTTATTGTTTCCAGCTGTTTGAATATATGAGCCATCCCACGAAAACCAACATAGCTGACTCGGCGTAAAGTATCGACCCGGACCAGCCGAAGCATGTCGCGCAGGCTAACCAGGACAGACACTTTTCGCCTCATGTGGATTTTCTGTTTCAGTAATCATTACTCTATACCTCTATCCCCCTTAAGACGGAATTTGTCGGCCCGGATTAGCCTGCGCGGACTGATCTGGGTCGATACATTACGCAGATTCCATAATGTTGGTTTTCTCGTGGAATGACTCAGGTTACGGATTAACCCTTTCATTCGTTCAGACGTATATGCATCAGACGATTTTTGAAAACATTGTGATAAAAGTTCGCATTGCTCATAAAATGCCATTTCACCTCAATGTCTACAACTCCATGCAATAATTATATGTTCTTTTACAGTTCCCATCTGTTTTAGGTGTTTTACAGTTCCCATCTGTTTTAGGTGTTTTACAGTTCCCATCTGTTTTAGGTGTTTTACAGTTCCCATCTGTTTTAGTTGTTTTACAGTTCCCATCTGTTTTAGTTGTTTTACAGTTCCCATCTGTTTTAGGTGTTTTACAGTTCCCATCTGTTTTAGGTGTTTTACAGTTCCCATCTGTTTTAGGTGTTTTACAGTTCCCATCTGTTTTAGGTGTTTTACAGTTCCCATCTGTTTTAGGTGTTTTACAGTTCCCATCTGTTTTAGTTGTTTTACAGTTCCCATCTGTTTTAGGTGTTTTACAGTTCCCATCTGTTTTAGTTGTTTTACAGTTCCCATCTGTTTTAGTTGTTTTACAGTTCCCATCTGTTTTAGGTGTTTTACAGTTCCCATCTGTTTTAGGTGTTTTACAGTTCCCATCTGTTTTAGGTGTTTTACAGTTCCCATCTGTTTTAGTTGTTTTACAGTTCCCATCTGTTTTAGGTGTTTTACAGTTCCCATCTGTTTTAGTTGTTTTACAGTTCCCATCTGTTTTAGTTGTTTTACAGTTCCCATCTGTTTTAGGTGTTTTACAGTTCCCATCTGTTTTAGTTGTTTTACAGTTCCCATCTGTTTTAGTTGTTTTACAGTTCCCATCTGTTTTAGGTGTTTTACAGTTCCCATCTGTTTTAGTTGTTTTACAGTTCCCATCTGTTTTAGTTGTTTTACAGTTCCCATCTGTTTTAGGTGTTTTACAGTTCCCATCTGTTTTAGTTGTTTTACAGTTCCCATCTGTTTTAGGTGTTTTACAGTTCCCATCTGTTTTAGTTGTTTTACAGTTCCCATCTGTTTTAGTTGTTTTACAGTTCCCATCTGTTTTAGTTGTTTTACAGTTCCCATCTGTTTTAGTTGTTTTACAGTTCCCATCTGTTTTAGTTGTTTTACAGTTCCCATCTGTTTTAGTTGTTTTCAAGATCGTTTTGCATGTCCGAAAGGGTTAAAAGGAGTTGTCGAATTACGGTGCTATATCTAAACACTAGTAATTATTTACCAAATGTTTAACGAAAAACTAAGCCATATCACCTTTTAACAATGTGATCATATCTATGTTTGTCATTTGATCGCGTTTTAAAGTAACCGTCCACATATGTTAACCCTTTCCCCATACAAACACATCTGCAGCAGACAACTTTGAAAACATTTAGGGAAAACTATGGAAAATCTCTATGAAAGTTTGCTCTTCGTTGTGCAATTTCTGATTTTTCCACCATGTTTTCATATGGCATTTGCATTGGGAAAGGGTTTAAATACACTGAAAGGGCACATATATAAACTTTTCCCACATATATACGCACTTTGACGCATTTGCATCATACGGCATACATTTTGACCAAAGAAGTAATTTCTCCTTTAGCCACACTGTTTTCTATTCTTTTGAATAGTTATACCTCATTAATGGCTAACTTTCTTTCTGACGTCTGACAAAAGTCAATGTGACAAGTGTCATTCGTCTTCCACCAATGGGCTCACAGTTTATGTTAAAAAGCAGCCGGGTGTTTGGAAAGAATCTTTTGTGGACTACTAGATACTGGTGTGAGAATGCCGTGAAATACATGAGTAGGTGAACTGGCCGCCGTGATATGACTGAAAATTTTTTGAAATGACGTAAATAATCAAAATAATGTTTGTTTTTTTAGATTTTTGACTATATATTTTCAATCGTCTGCCGATTTGCAGTATGTGGGAAAGGGGGTTACTCAAATACTAGTACGTAGATCATTTGACACGCGAAAGTGCAGTCATTTAAATGTAATGTGATCTTACTGTTATTCAATTTATAATGCCTGTGTTTGACTGTTGGCTCCGCGTCAAATAAAAAGGATCATCGTCGTAGGCTATTGGCCAAAAACATAACATTGCTATGAGTCCGTGCACCATCCTAATCGCCTTCATTATTAGAATAAATACAATATTGGTTTATCTTTTATTTTTGTACAAAACTCTGAGGGTACAACACCATGCTGGTGACGTTGAGTAATAAACAATGTCAGGAGCTCTTTTATCGACATAGCACTATGTAATTACTGGTGTATTGCCCGTGACCACTCGTAATTGTTTTACACTGAACAAGTGTTATCCAGAGCATGGCAACCTATTGATCTCTACATAGTGGAGAGGTGTTTCTTTGTACGTGTACCCTGATGTTTTTATGAATATTTTAAATCGAAATATCTGTCGAAAAATATTTTAAAAAGATTAGAACATTGATACATTTTACAATGAAACTGTTCATCGGGTATTTTCTTAGCAGACGACTTTAAAAAGAGCATATGAGTCAGTGCATGTGAACAGATAGAATTTGGCATTTCTGAACAGTGTAGGTTCAGATCATGTTTTCCACCTGCTCAGATTTATAAAGAATCTCTACAAGTTGACAAAATCTTCTAAAAAGCTTGTGTAAGTTATATGTGAACAATGTATAACTAGATCAGACTGTGCGGATGCACCGGCAGATCTGGATATATGTACTGTTCACAAAAGCCAACTTGTACATTTTCCTATGCACAGACTCATACCGTGCACGTTGTTAATTAATAAAGACAATGGACGTTGATCAACAACCTTCATGGTTGTAAACAAGCACCCGACAATGCTCGTTATTGTTTGTCTACCAGATATCTACCATGTGCTACCACTTCAAACAGTATATAGTCGTCTGCTTTACGAAAATAAAATATCAGAAAATAAATAAACGAAGTGAAAGTTACAAATGTAATTTAGATAGAGTGTAAGGCATAGTAGGAAATTTAGAAAGTTATCCGATTTTAAGATTCTCCGACTTTTGTTAACAATATTTACAAAGATCGATAATCTGTAATCGTCCACAGAAATGTGATCATTAAGTCAATACTCAACACAATTATAAACCCCGTTTTCTCAACGTAAAGCAGATTACTCGAAAAATAAGCATGCTAGAGTTAAGGCTCTTTAGCACGGAATACGTACAGGTCACGAACTACCTAAAACAAGGTTTGAAATTGATACATTGGACATTAATTGAGACCATGGTTGTAAAGGAGACAACTCCAAAATGAGCAGGCTTGGGTTATGTTCCTTTATTAAGGCTGCCGTACATCTATATTCTCCTGATCACAAGAGAAAAGTATTTCAACTTTGAACGCTCGTCAATGAGTATTTGTTAAACCCATAGTTATGCGACTTGGTATAGACATGTGTACCAAGTTTCATTTGAAAATGTTGAACGGTTTTTGAGTTATGAAGTAAGGTTAACGTTTTGTGACGAGACATCACAATTAAATAGCCCGAAGTGTTTTCTTCGAAAAACAGACGAGTTGTAAATGAAAAAAAAAAACACTTTCATTCTCATGGTCACACGCAGAAACAAAGGTACGAATAGTTAAGCCGAGTAGTCCAAATTATAGCACCTAGTCAGACCACGCGGATGTGCCGGCTATATCGACTCTACACTGGTGGAACACACACGATTCACGCAGTAAAAGGGTTAAGAGTGGAGTGAATGATTCGACTAGCTTAAGAGAGCAATGCAACACGTCTATGTAGAATAGGTGAACAACAATGGACAGATGGAATTCCATCTTTTACCAGGGCACGCAATTAATCTCATAAAATGTTTCTGAGTTGGGTTATGTTTTTAAGTGAAACAGAAATAACGTCTTAACACAGAAATTAAAACTGATCTGTAGCAAGACTTAATTCTTTCCCACATACACACAATCAGTAGCAGACGACTTTTTTACACATTTAGTAAAAAGGGAAAATCTCTATAAATGAAAGAACAATTATTTTATATAATTGAAGACAATGTGGCAAAGATGAAATTGCTAATCATGAGCAATTTCATGATTAGCAATTTCTCCTTTTGACATAATGTTTTCAAAAAGTCGTCTGCTGCGCCAAGTCAAGAAATGTGGAAAATCTTTATTTACGGGTGAATAATTATTGTAAAAGTATTTTCAAAACAGGACTTCATGTGGAAAAGGGTAATCGGATCTTCGCTAAGCAGTATCTGGTACTGGACTAAGATAGGTCTTTATTCATGTGTATAAACTTTATAAAGTGTTGGTCGAGGTTATAAATGATCGTCAACGGATAGACATATCCCCAAGTCAATCTCAGTGTTGAGGGGATTAAAGGAGCTCTGATAAGGTTTCATCTTGGAATGCAGCAGCTGATCTGTATGTACCCTGTAACAAATCTCATAATAAACTCCAAAATCAACGTATGTGCGTACAGCTGTATATTTATTCAAGTCAATTAGGCATGAAATAAAATAATACATGGACAACCTCAAACAAAGCATGTCTCATCCGTATATAGCACTTCAATTACGTCATATTAAATATCTTGTGTTACATACATAGTTAAGTCGCCCTGTCACAGTTGTTTAAAATGTTTTTAGGTACAGCATGAGAAAGCATAATTAAGTCATGCTCTAGGAAAAATCAAAATTAGAGAATTTTTCACAAGAGTAGCTGAAGCACAAACTACGATGCGCAACCCTGACACTTGATGCAAGTAAACATGTTTGTATGAAGTTTCTTAATATTAGTTGTACCTTATAGGTACACGGCGCAAATAAAGAAACGTGCTGAGTAGGAACATCTGTCTCTACAATGTTCATAAATGCAATGTGGTTGTTTTTGTAGATCGTGATTTATATGTACTTGAACACAAAACCATATCTCCCTGTACGAATATGAATACATGTGTTTATATATTCAATTCTTGTTATCATATTTGAACAAATAATCAAGGAAATTGGATGGTGATTATGTACCATACTTCAAAGAATTTAACGGTAAGTTTCTTTTTTTCAAATCTGAAAACTGACAAATATTAGAAATATTGTGGAAAAAAAAAAATGTTGATGGTTTCATCTAAGTTAACAAATCTCAAAACCGTTTCCAGAGTTTCCGCAGGCACTGTATATGCACATTCAATACTTACATATACAAATACGATAAGACATGTTTTGATTGCTGTCGCTCAAGTTAAGCCCAGCGAAATAAAAATGTAAAGCAATTATTAAAATATAAAACTAGGTGCAAAGAAAATAAGTGACGAAAGCTAATTGTTCAAGTGAAATATGTCATAAGACAACTGTTCTCCGTTTAGAGTTTCTTCTTAGAACTTAGAAGAGTCATCTAAAACATCATTATATCAAAACGTTAATGCCAATAGATGCTTACTTATCATGTATGCTAAATATACATTAAACTATCTATTAAATTTTACTCATCCAACATGCAAGGTTTAATCCTTTAGCATGTATAGACAATTGAGAAATGAGCTATTTCTTTGTATTCCCACTATGTTTTCAACCCTCGGGCTTTATACAACTAATACTTTAAATGTTACAGTTATCAGATATATTTCCTCTGATGGCAGAAGTTCGGTTAACAATACGTTTGAGTTAACATTTGTATTCACAAAACAAATCTAGAATCCATATAAGTGATGTAAATCAAAGACACACACTGTAACACAGAAAACAAATTTAACTAATCAGGAATTTAAAGTATAATTTTTGATACTAAATAGAAACAAGATGGCAGTCCTAGCCCTAGATCGCTCACCTGATTTTTTTTCACTTTAGCCATATAAGCACATGGCTTGAAGGAATCTGATAGAGGGTCACCCTAGGAATATTTCTACAGAATTATTTGAAAATCGGCCAAACAATTTCGGAGAAGATTTTTTAAGTTTTCACTAAAGCCATATAACGCAAAATAGCCCCGCCCTGTGGCGGCCATGTTTTTCGACCAATCAATCATGGCTTTAAGGAATCTGATAGTGGGTCACCTTAGGAACATTTCTACAAAATTATTTGAAAATCGACTTGACACTTTCAGGAGAAGATTGTTTAAGTTTTCACTAAAGCCATATAAGGCAAAATAGCCCCGTCCTGTGGTGGCCATGTTTTTCGATCAATCAACATGGCTTTAAGGAATCTGATAGTGTCACCCAAGGAACATTTCTACAAAATTATTTGAAAATCGGTCCGACACTTTCGGAGGAAAAGATTTTTTAAGTTTTCACTATAGCCATATAAGGCAAAATCTCCCTGGTGGCCATGTTTTTCGACCAATCAACATGGCTTGAAGGAATCTGATAGAGGGTCATCCAAGGATCATTTCTTCAAAATTATTTGAAAATCTGCCAACCAGTCCGGGAGAAGAAGAATTTTAAAAAAATAATTGTTTCGTTGCCATGGAAACCGGAATTATGCATGGATCCCAAAAATTTGAAGGAAATCTGGTGAGGTCATTGAGAGGATGCTTTCTGTGAAGTTTCATCCCAATTGTCCCACTGGTTACTGAGGAGAAGAAGTTGACGCACGACCGACACCGGACAAAAGGCGATCACAATAACTCACCTTGAGCATTTTGTGCTCAGGTGAGCTAAAAACTGTGCAGGAGAAATTGCCCCAGTACCAAAATATTTCATTCATAGCCATTTACCTCAGATTGATCAACTGCAACCTAAATCAGGGAACAAGTCACGAATGATTGATCCTTTCCCACCTGCAGCAGACAACTTTTGAAAACATTGATTAGCAATTGCTCCTTTTGCACAATGTTTTCAATTCTATTTAATAAATTTTGAGACATGGATTTAACAACATTTTCAACACTCAATGAATAGAATGCTAGTCGTAGAAAGTCGACATATTCCATGCTTGCCCAGCCTAGCCCGATACAGTAAACATTTCTAGAACATGTAATCAACATAAATTAATGAGGTAGTAAGTAAATCATGGATTTCAGCAATTTCTCCTTTTGCTACAATTTTGTAAAGAGCCATCTGCTGCAGAAGCAACAAGGACGTCTACATCAGGCAAAGGTTTAAACCTTTTCCACATACAATTGATCTGCAGCAGAGTAATGGTCAAAGGATGAAATCATAAAATTGTTCTACCTTAAGGATTCATTAAAAGGAACAATAACCATCTTGTGATGTTTTCAAACACTTGCGTCTTTGTTATTTGAGTCACTCTAACAATTGTAAAATAGGATACAAGCGCTTTTGGATGACAGCATGAACTACGGTTTTGTATTACTTTGCAATGTTGACCTTGTCATGACCTTAGAGCAAGATGTGGTTTACAATGGTGCTCATGTATTTTAGCCAAATTCAATATTTTTTGGGTCTTATCAACTCTCTAGTTCAGCATCTTAGATACAATAACGGGAGCTACACTTTCCGTTATTTGTCAGCAGATTGAACAAAATGTTATAAAATGTAGGGGGACACTGAAGGCTCTTGGCAGTTTTCACTGGGTGCAGATGCACTAAGACCCCAAATCGCCACACACTGCTTATATATCTGTTGACCTTATCATGACCTTAGTGCAAGATGTGGTTTACTATGGTATGCATGTATTTTAGCCAAATTCAATATTGTTTGGGTCTAATCAACTCTCTAGTTCAGCATCTTAGATACAATAAATGGAGCTACACTTTCAGTTATTTGTCAGCAGATTGAACAAAATTGTATAAAGTGTAGGGGGACACTGAAGGCTCATGGCAGTTTTCACTGGGTGCAGATGCACTAAGACCCCCAAATCACCATGCACTGCTTATATATCTGTTCACAAAGTTCGGGATCAGGTCAATATTGTTAAGTAATATCAATCTAAAATATAAACAGGATGATCAGCTAAATAAAAAGCAAGGTATTGAAGCTAAGCCAATATAAGATATCTATAAGTCTATATTTCTTTATATAAATTCCAAGCCAGTATCTCAATTCTACAGGATGAAAACAAAATAAGGTGAGTTAACTATATATCACTATGTTAACTGACCTTGTTATGTATTCAACATGTGACAGTTCAAAACACATGACAAAGCGATGGGACTAAAATCGGTAATGTTTAAATATGTTCTGACATACAACAAATCTGCAACTGACAACTTTAGAAGAAAAAAAAAAGTAACAGTATAGGAAATTTAAAAACTGAAGAATAATTTTAGAATTAACCTGTCGAAATTGTTTGAAGGAACACATAATTATGTGGCCAGTCTATGTGTAAGTAAATGAGAGCCTGATGGACAGCTGGTAGGACAGACAGTGGAAAAATGATCCCTATGTGTCTCCCTGCCAAGGTAGGGGACTCAAAAATATTGTATAACATTGTATAAAAAAAAAGTAAACGCTCACTCAAAACAATTACTCATTTTGCCATAGTTCTTTTAAAAAGCCATCATCTTTAGAAGCACAAAAATGTGGCTGTATGTGGGAAAGGGGTTTAACATATCTTGTACAAAATTGTGTACGGGAACATGTGTGTGGTCTGCCAATAAGTTAGTTAATGAATGGGTGATGGACTGACTGAAGAAAGAGAAGTGATCCCTATGGCTATGTGTCTCTCTGCTACGGTAATACGACACAAAAATTGTTTGAATCACAAGGCAACAGTCCTACTTTTGAAATTGGTTGTTTAACCCTTTCCCTCATACGACAATTCTGCAGCAGACGACTTAGAACATATTTTGTCAAAACATAGAAAATCTCCATAATTGAATGGATAACCTATGACTAAAAGTGGAAAACATTGTGGCAAAAGGAGAAATTGCTTGTTTTGAGCAATTTCTTCTTTTATCACTATGTTTTCAAAAAGCTGTCTGCTGCAGAGGCGTCAGAAAGCGTCTATATGAGGGAAAGGGTTAAAGGTATATTTAATTGCTTGTTTAAAGAAATACTTGTGGTAAAAACATTTTTATATATAAAACATCAGGTTTGTAGAAAAAATAGATCTTATTTCATAAAGAAGAAGCATTTTGACGCACAATGCAGCAGCCTACTTTTGAAAACAATGTGGCAAATGGAGTTATTGCTCATAATGAGCAGCTTCTCCATGGCATTTGCCACAATGTTTTCAACTCTTTTTTTAATAAATGTACTTTCATTTATGGAAACATTGCATGTTTTTGTCTACATGTAATCAAAGTTGTCTGCAGCAAATTTTTTCTATGTAAGAAAAGGGTTTCAGAAACAAACAAAAAATTCAGTTGTCAGTTAAACATATTTCACATCACAATATATGTAAATAAATGTATGTTTACTTATATTATGCATACATGTTATGTCATGTTGTCACTTGTGACTTTGGTCTTCTTATGAATCATTATTGCAAATTGTTCTGATAATAAGTGTAGAATTTTCAACAATTCAATTCAACTATTAAAGCAATTCGTCACTTTTACTTTTTATGCTTTATTTAGCAAAGTCCCTAAGTTTTTATACTATAATTTCCCTAAATTTTACAATATTATATCCATATTCAAATGAATATAATAACAACAAATTTAATAAGAAGAATTCTGTATAAAGTGGAATGATAGTAGAAAGAAAAGACAGAGAGAAAGACAGACAGATGTAATACAGATAATTATACAAATTAAACATTATTCCACATATCTACACATAATATGTTATGTCCCAAAACTATAAAAACAATACTCTATGCTCAAGAATCTGATTTGTCAGAAGCAATTTCATTTTTAAAATTGACCAATCAGAAGATTTATTTTGGAGCTTAAAGTTCAATTCTGAGCACTTTGTAGCTTTATAGTTCCGAGCGGTGCCATATTTTATAGACATCAAAATACATTTGTTATACATCCCTGTGATGTTATGATATATACACATATTATTCTCATTTACATTTTTTAAAGCATGTTTCTTGCCATTTTAAATCATTCTAGCAGAAATCATACAAGGCCAGTAAACAGATAAGACATTTCTTCAATCGAAAAAGAAAACAAGTGGGTGCAAATACTAATCTTATTTTATTAAGTTCTAGATCAGCAATAATTCATACAAAATGCCCGATACAGTTATGGCCCTTGTATTCAACGGGCATCTAATGATGATCAATCCACAAGTTTTCCTAGTATCACAGCAAAAGCTGACATGGTTTAAGAGAAAGACCTAGTTAGGTACTAAACTAAACTTAATAACAAGTGTAAGTCAAAAATGGGTCATTACTCCTGAAAGTACAGTTATGGCTCTTGCAGTAGAAAGTCCCATTCAGAAGGTGATTAATTAGGTATTTATAGTTCCAGTCATAGCTTTATTATTTTAGGTGAAAAGTGACCTTAAACTTAACCCTTTCCCTCATACGACAATTCTGCAGCAGACGACTTTGAACATATTTTGTCAAAACATAGAAAATCTCTATAATTGAATGAATAACCTATAACTAAAAGTGGAAAACATTGTGTCAAAAGGAGAAATTGCTGGTTTTGAGCAATTTCTTCTTTTGTCACTATGTTTTCAAAAAGCTGTCTGCTGCAAAGGCGTCAAAAAGCGTCTATATGAGGGAAAGGGTTAACTAAGATTGCAATGATGACTCTGATGTTGACGTGATGATAATAGGTCACCGACTTTTCATATTAAAAGGATGAAATGAACTGATTTCAGATTAACAGCAAATTTGTTTTTTCTTTCTAAATCATATATTTTAACCCTTACCCACAAAAACAAATCTTAAGTAGATGAACTTGAAAACACCAAGGCAAAAGTATGGAAAATCTCGACAAAACTATAGTTATTTCACAGATTTAAAAAATATTAAGGCAAAAGAAGAAATTGTTCCTGATGAGTAATTTTACCTTTTGCAGCAATGTTCTCAAATGGCGTCTGCTGCAGATCTGTGAAAATGAGTCTGCATATCGGAAAGGGTTTAACCCTTTCCCTCATATAGACGCTTTCTGACGCCTCTGCAGCAGACGGCTTTCACAAAACGTGCAATTTCTCCTTTTGTCACAATGTTTTCCACTTTTAGTCATAGGTTATCCATTCAATTATAGAGATTTTCTATTATTCGACAAAATATGTTCAAAGTCGTCTGCTGCAGAATTGTCGTATGAGGGAAAGGGTTGACTAAAGACAATAATTCACAACATGTAGACCTTACAGCTTTTACTGCACATGTCTTATTCTGAATAACCCAAAATGATGTATTGGAAATAAATAAAGGTAATGATAGACAGATGAAAATAAATAATTTACATGTAAGAATATAAAAATGAAAGCGCTTAGACACATGAGACAATGGTAATTGGACTTATTTGATAAAATGTAAAGATATTACAATAAATGACATCATACAATATGCTTTGACATTAGACAATAAAAACTTGGTTTTCAAGGGTAGATCAGTCTGCATTGACTGATTGTAAAAGTTTCCAAGTGGTATCTTGCTCATCCACATTTTTGTCAGAATTCTGACTAAGAGGTGTATTAAATGTTCTACATCCTTTAACCCTTTCCCTCATACGACAAATCTGCAGCAGATGACTTTGAACATATTTTGTCAAAAAATAGAAAATCTCTATAATTGAATGGATAACCTATGACTAAAAGTGGAAAACATTGTGGCAAAAGGAGAAATTGCTTGTTTTGAGCAATTTCTTCTTTTGTCACTATGTTTTCAAAAAGCTGTCTGTTGTTGAGGCGTAAGAAAGCATCCATATGAGGGAAAGGGTTAACAGACACAGCAAATCTGCAGCAGACAACTTTGAAAGCATCATAAACAAAATTAGGAAAAATCTTTATAAATGAAACAATAATTTTTTGATAGCCAAAACCATTGTAGCAAAATAGGAAATTGCTCATACTGAGCAATTTCTCCTTTTCCCAGAATACTTTTAAGTCATCTGCTGCAGGGGCGTCAGAAAATATCTGTATGTTGGAAAGGTTTGAATCCCTATTTTTAACCCTATTTCCTGTGTACTTCAAAGAATTGTCACTGCGACATTACTTTTGAGTTCTGACAATGAGCCTTTTCATTGGAAAAGGTACAAGTTAATTTACCCTTTCCCTCATGTAGACGCTTTCTGAAGCCTCTGCAGCAGACAGCTTTTTGAAAACATAGTCGTATGAGGGAAAGGGTTAATTTTGTGCATCCAGTCTGATCTAGATCTACAGTCCAAATATTAGTTGCATAATCATTTTAGAGACGTTTGTCAACATATGAAGATTTTGATCATTCTGAGCAGAATGGCATGGTAAACTGAAACTACACTAAACAGAATTTCTCTATTTGCCACAATGCTTTCAACCCTTTTCCATAATATCATTTTCATATATAGAGGTTTTCAATATTTTTGCTTACATCTTCAGTCGTCTGCTGCGGAATTGATTTCGCAGGAAAGACATTTCTGCAGCGGTCGACTTTGAACATATTTTGTCAATAAATAGAAAATCTCTATAATTGAATGGATAACCTACGACTAAAAGGGGAAAACATTGTGGCAAAAGAAGAAATTGCACGTTTTGTGCAATTTCTTCTTTTGTCACTATGTTTTCAAAAAGCTGTCTGCTGCAGAGGCGTCAGAAAGCGTCTATATGAGGGAAAGGGTTCAACCCTTTCCGATATGCAGACTCATTTTCATTTTGTCAATAAAAAGAAAATCTCTATAATTGAATGACTAAAAGTGGAAAACATTGTGGCAAAAGGAGAAATTGCTTGTTTTGAGCAATTTTTTTCTTTTGACACTATGTTTTCAAAAAGCCGTCTGCTGCAGAGGCATCAGAAAAGGTGTATATAAGGGAAAGGGTTAACAAGGAAATATCTCTCTTGTTAAGCAATTAAACCGTATACTGTATAAGCCTGTCCATACTGACAACTTTGAAAACATCTAAGCAAAATATAGAAAAATCTCTATATTATAGATGTAAAGTTATTGAATGGAGTTTGAAAACAATATAGCAAAAGAAGAAATTGCTCATAAGAAGCAATTTCTTCTTTTGCCAAAATGTTTCCAAAAATTAATCTGCTGCATACGTGTCAAAATGATTCTTAATATATGTGAAAGGGTCAACATTTCATAGAACATTATTATACAAGAGCTGTCGGAGGACAGCATGCTCGACTTTTCATGCTTGCCAATAAAACTATTTTGGGTGGTACAGAAAATATAACCAAGTACTTTATAATATTATGTATAAGTTAAGTACTTTATAAGTCGAATTCTGTACCCTTGGCTGTTGGTGGAGGTAATGATGGTTAATACATATTGTAAGTGTTAAAGCTATATCTCTAATGATTCTGATAACTTAACCAAAATTCTAAATTGAAAAAATGGCCATAATTCTTAACAAAAAACTTGACAGAGTTATGAATTCTTGTCTGTTGATGGATGTAATGTTTATAGTAAGTATTGTAAGTGTATAAGCTATATATGTATAATGGTTTTGAAAAAAAGTGGGATGGTAAGAAAAACTTAAATTCTAAATCGAAAAAGGGCCATAATTCTTACAAAAACCTTGACAGTTATGTACATGTAGGTAATGATGGTAAATAAGTAGTGTAAGCATATAAGCTATATCTGTAATAGTTTTGAAAGGGCCATACAAAAACATTAACAGAGTTATGTACTGTTGCCTGTAGATGGAAGTATTGATGGTGAACAAGTGTTGTAAGTTTCAAAGCAATATCGCTAATGGTTTTGAAAAAAAGTGGAGTGGTACGAAAAACTTAACCAAAATCCTAAGTCGAAAAAGGGCCATAATTCTTATTAAAACCTTGACAGAGTTATGTACTCTTGTCTGTTGATGGAGGTAATGATGGTGAATAAGTGTTGTAAGTTTCAAAGTAATATATGCTGACACCGCTGTGAGTGGTATAGCTAGCCTTTTCTTCGAAAAAGTCGAGCTAAAAATGAATAGTGTGGCATTATTAGATATTAAATACTGGTACTATAAGGTATATTCTAACACTATAATCTCAAACCCTTCAGTTTGAGGAGTGGTTTGGCAAGAAGAGGTTGTTTGATTTTGGGTCGTGAGGTAGACAGATCACTTTCACTTTTACTGATGGGGAATCTCGTTTGGTATATGTCTGGGTACATCTTCTGAAACTGGAAATAACAAAACAATTTGTTTATACTTTTACTTATCTAACATCATTTGTAACTTTTTAATGCTGATTTAAAGACATAAAAAAAGCCTTGTCCAGACTTTGCATTTGGAAGAGTACACGGTCATTTCTAGGTATTTCAAGATAAAAGAGTTGTGTATAAAAACTAAGGAGCCTAGTCAGACGTCGCGAATACTCCAGCTTGAATGACCCTATACTGGGGGTGCTGGCTAAGGGTCAACATGTTTTTAGCAGAGAAAATATTAAAACGTTGAGGTAAAAGTAGTTTCTTGTGATGAACACTTTCTGAATTTCTCCATTTTTTTTTAAATATTAAGTTACCTGTTTCCAGATTTAACATTTTTCTTTAGAGCAGATGAATCAGTGAAATTACGATAGCTCTAAGATGTAAAAGTTCGAAACAGAACTAATGAATGAATTATACAAATACAAATGAATAAGAATAAACCCAGCAATCACTTGAACATGCACACAATTTGAAGTAATTCCCTTTCATCTTCAATTATCTCGAGTGCACTCACCACTGTATCAAGTAAACGATTTGGCTTGCTTGAACAGTGCTTCATGCCATTTACAACAGAGCATACACACAGAACATGAATCTGGATATGTTAACCCTTTCCCATATGCATACACATTCTGACGCCTCTGCAACAGACAACTTTTGAATGAGTAAATTATCTTTAAGTCTATTCAATAGTTACTAACAAATGTATTAATTTATTGCGATTTTTCTTATTTTGCTGTAAGATGTTATCAAAGACTTCTGCTGCTGAATTGTTGCATGTGAGTGAAGGTTAAATATATGTAATTTTAGAGATGTTCCATATTTGTGTCTAGATAATTCTAGTCTTCTGCTGCAGACTTGTTGTAATTGCCACATACTTTGTGGGAAATGGGCTAACAAGTACTACCTGTAATTGTAAGAAAGGTTACCACATTTTCGCCAGCCAAAGGTACTCAATCTCATAATTTAGGAAATTACACTTGGCTTGCCAAGATGGGTTAACCATATCAAACAATTATACAGCAGATGAATTTGAAAGATCTAGGCCAAAAGATGGAAGATCCTTATAAATGACAGTATATTTATTGAATAAAGTTGAGAACATTGTAACAAAAACGGTCTGCTACTGATGCTCCAACATTCGACTGCAAGTTGGAAAGGGAGCTTCAACTCTTTCACCCTTTCCTTCATACAACAAATATTTTGTCAAAATTTAGAAAATCTCTATAATTGATTGGATAGCCTATGATTGATATTGGAAAACATTGTTGCAAAAGGAGAAATTGCTTGTTTTGAGCAATTTCTTCTTTTGTCACTATGTTTTCAAAAATATGTCTGCTGCAGAGGCGTCAGAAAGCGTCTATATGAGGGAAAGGGTTAAATGCTGAAATTTTTCAATGGACTTGTCCAGCTTTACATTTGCAAGAGTCCATACCCAATTGTAGGAACTTCAAGATAAAAATGATGAGGTGAGCAGCTAACAGTATAGAGACTGGTCAGACAATGGAGATGCGCCAGCTGGACTAGCTCTATCCTGGCGACACTCGCTTCACAAATTTGGTTTCATCAGCCAAAGGGCTATGATATATAGTTTACCTGTTTAAGTCTCTTTCTCTTCTCTCGCATTGCCATTTTTTTGTCATTTATGATATCATCTAGCAGGGAAGAGATTGCCTTTTGGGACGACGTCATTTTCTGGTTCTCGTATTCTTCCATTGTTACCTGTTCACAAAAACGCTGAGATGAGGCATTTTCCACTGAGGCATACCGAATCTGTGAAACAGAGAGGGTGCTTTGTTACGAGACAATATCAAAAACAGGGTGAAAACACAACAACTATTAACTAATATAGGAGTGACTACAATACAGAGCTTTCCCTTGAACAGAATATTAACCCTTTCCCACAAACTTCATGTACAAATCTCTAGCAGACAACATTGAAAGGAGGTGAGCAAAGATATAGAAAATCTCTTTAAATGAAAGTATTATTATTGTTGAATAAATTTCAAAACAGTGTTGCAAAAGTGGAAATTGCTTAAACTGAGCCATTTCTTCTTTTTTCATAATGTGTTTTCTTTAAAGTCATTTCCTGCTGAGGCCTCATGTTGGAATAAACATATTGACATGTTCATATCTGACACAGCCACAGTATAGTTATGTCTTTATCAATCATGAATGTGTCTCTGTTTTAATTTTCAATGATACTGGGGTACCTAAAGTTGCTGAACTCCCAGATTGAGATGTTGAAACTTCTGCAAATATTGCTAATATTGACAGCAAAGTAAGTAATAAATAGCTCAAAACTATTTTGGCATTATAGTTGAAAAACAGTCAATTGAAAGTCATGAAAATGTGGCTTACTGAGTATGTCTACCCAGTAAAAATGAAACATAAACGATCAATATCTAGATGTTTATTGTACTGGAAAGTGAAATTATTTGTCTAATTTGTTCCCAGTATAATGATTCTAGTATTTCAAGTCAACTTTTGAACAGTTTTAAAACTTTGACTATACTATCTTGATCTGGAGTTTAAGCACCTTTAAAATCATGTAGTATCTGTTAGGTCAAAATTTATATATAACAAGCAAATTCAGAGAATTCTGGTCCCCCGCCAGGGTCAAGGTCACAAGGTCAAAACAATTGGTATTGATGGAAAGGGGTTGTCACAAGGAATACACATGTGAAATATGAAAGCAGTACCTATTACGGTTCAGAAGTTATGACCAAGGTTAAAGTTTTTGTGACAGCGTGACGGAGGGACTGACGGACTGACTGACGAATGAGAAATAATAGTCCCCACGCTTTCGCTAAAGCGGGGGACAAAAAAATATGCATGCAACAATAAAAGCATTTATTATTGATTAACCATATTGATTAACAATAAATCTGTAGCATTAAGGTTTGAGTGCAAAATTATGGAAAACTTATAACAGTATGACATGTTCTTTATTGAAAAGAGTTGAAAACACTGTGGCAAAAGTAGAAAAGGCTCATTATGAGCAATAGCTACTTTTGTAAACAATGTTTTAATAAGTTGCTAGATACAGATGTGCAAAATGCATCTGCTTATGGGAAAGGGTTAAAACCATTGTAGTTACATAAGAAACAAGAAGGGAAAGGTCTGTGTTAAACTGACTATAATAGATCTATAACTAAAATACGTTTTAATACTGCTTTGCAATCTTTTTAAAGACTTTTTTTCCTGATATTAAGGGCATATCATAGAGCTGTCTGCTTTGAAAACGACATTTTAAAATCTGTCAGCTATAACATTTATCTGTGGCAGCGGAATAGTTGAACCATTATTGCAACAAAAACCAATTCAGTTCTTAACTGGTTTTTTCTTTGTCTGAAAAACAGAAACTTATACAAACATAAGTAAACAAGAGGACCAAGAGGGCCATTATCTCTCCACTGTCATTAGACAAAAAAGCAAAAACAGCCCGCTCCCTGGCGGCCATGTATTTATACCAATCAACATGCCTTGAAAAAATCTGATAGTGAGTCACTCAAGGAACATTATTACAAAACTATTTGACAATCTGCCATATGTTTTTGGAGGAGAAGATATTTAAAGCTTTCATTATGTCCGTATATGGTCAAACAACCCTTCCCACAGACACCCATGCTTTTGACCAATCAGCATGGCTTGAAGGAATCTGATAAGCCAAGGAAAATTTCTATAAAATTCTTTGAAAATCTGCCAGATTCTTTTTGAGGAGAAGATTTTTTCCCCTAGAATGATATGAAGCAAAACAATCAACATAGCTTCATGAAGGAATTAGACAGATGGTCACCCAAGGATCATTTCTTCATTTTGTTTTAAAAAATCTGTCGCATACTTTCGGAGGAAAATATTTTTAAAGTTTCCACTGAAACCATATACGGCTAAACAGCCCTACCTCTGGGGGCCATGTTTTTAGACTACAGTTTATTTTCAACTACAGTCATTGAAGCAAGTCCTAGGCCAACCAATTCTTATTAATTGAAAACCATTTGTGTACCAACCTACTTTAGAATTAAAGTAAGCAAAAAGAAGATTATAACAGCAGTCAAAAGCAGTTTACACATTTATATTTGTGCCAAGTAGAAAAATACACGCATTTGCAGGTTACAAATTGTTAAAAAGTACCAATGACAACACTAATAATAAAACAAGAGGGCCATGATTTGCCCTGGATCGCTCACCTGACTTATGCAATGTGATTTGTCATGCCAACCACACAGTCAACCAACTAATTGTGTGGTCAGGTAAGCTAATACAAGTGGCCAAACAGGACCAGTATCGCTCCACTGGCATTAGGCAAAAATTAAATCTCCAAACAGCACCCCCCCCCCCCCCCCCCCCCCCAGTGGCCATGAGTGTCACCCAAGGAACATATCTGTAAAATTATTTGAAAATCGGCCAAATAGTTTGGGAGAACAGCCCAGCCCCCCTGGCAGCCATATTTTAAGACCAATCAACATGGCTTGGTCAAATCTGATAAAGAGTAACCCAAGGAACAATTCGACAAAATTATTTGAAAATAGGCATTTAGTCGGAGAAGATTTTTTAAGTTCTCACTTTAGCTGTATAAGGCAAAACAGACCTTCCCCCTTGCGGCCATATTTTTCAACAAAATCAACTTGGCTTGAAAGAATCTGATAGAGGGTCACCAAAGGAACATTTCTACAAAATTATTTGAAAATCGGCCTGATTCTTTCGGAGGAGAAGATTTTTTAAGTTTTCACTATATCCATATAAGGGAAAAAAGCCCCACCCACTGTTGGCCATCATTTTGACCAATCAACATGGCTTGAAGGAACCTGATAGAGGGTCACCCAAGGAACGTTTCTACAAAATTATTTGAAACTCAGCCTGACACTTTCGGAGAAGATCTTTTTAAAAGCTTTCACTATAGCCATATAAGGCAAAACACGTCCGCCTCCTGGCGGCCATGTTTTTTTACCAATCAATATTGCTTGAAGTAATCTGATAGAGGGCCACCCAATGAAAACTTTTACAAACAATTTTGAAAATCAGCCGACCAGTTTGGGAGAAGAATTTAAAAGTTTTCATTTGGTTGCCATGGAAACCAGAATTCTGTATGGATTCCAAACAAGAGCTGTCGGAGGACAGCATGCTCGACTATTCCACTGCTTATTTGATTACTGAGATAATGTACTCTAATATAGTTGCATGCTAAACATTAATCACAATGTCTTAAAGGGTGATAATTTGCATTATATGCAGGATAGAGTTATTTAACTTGATTGTTTTCATAGGTGTGATGGTTGGGAAGGGTTGTATAACGTTTCAATGAAATGCATCAAGTAGTTACTAAGATATGGAATCTTAATGTAGTTGCACGCAAACCTTTAACCATAGGGCAAAAATTTGCACCATATGCAACTAGTTCAAAGTGACCTTGACCTTTGACCTTATGATCCCATGACTTGTTTTAAAGCAAGGAATGTTTCTGTATTGAAGGTCACAGTGAACTTGACCTTTGACCTATTGACTCCAAACTCTCTAGGCATCACCAACTTGAAGATCATAGGCCTAGGCGTACATAAGTTATAAGGGTAAATGCTAGCTTTCACAAAAACTTTAACCATTAACTGTTTCTTTACAGAAAGGTCACAGTGACCTTTACCTTTGACCTAGTAACTCCAAACTCTCTAGGCAAAACCAACTTGAAGATCATAGGCCTAAGTGTATGTTAGTTATAAGGGTAATGCTAGCTTGCCCAAAAACTTTAACCATGAACTGTTTCCATATAAAAGGTCACAGTGACCTTGACCTTTGACGTACTGACTCCAAAGTTAATAGGCATCACCAACTTGCTATGAAGAATGTCCATACAAAGTTTAAAGACCATAGGCCTAGGCGTATGTTAGTTATAAGGGTAAATGCTAGCTTGCACAAAAACACTTTTACCGACGCGACTACAATAGCTCCCCTTATTCTTCGAATAGTCGAGCTAAAAATTGGAAGGAATCCTGGTGAGGTCAATGAGAGGATGCTTTCTATGAATATTCATCCCAATTGACTCACTGGTTACTGAGGAGAAGATGTTGATGCATGACGCACACCGGACGCAGGGCGATCACAATAACTCACCTTGAGCACTTCGGTGAGCTTAAAAACCATTAATACAAGTTTTCCAATTGAGGGTAATCGCCATCATTTACAAAACCTCTGATGGTATGTTTCCATATTGCATGGCTCTATTGTCTTAAGTCTTCTAGGAGGAAAATAATTAGCCAAAAAGGATGACTTGATTCGACAAAGGAACGGAGACAATTACTCTGGCATAAACTGTGTCAAGCTTAAACTTTTTGTATCATACTGCTATACCAAAAGCGGTGGCATCCTAGTCATTCTGTTCATGGTATAAACACAGTATTAGTCATTCTAGAAGAAAACCATCTTACAGGAAATTACGCTAGAAAAAGGCACAAACATGTCTACACAGTCATCTACTAAACCATTTCCCAATAACAGACGCTTTCTGACGCCTCTGCATCAGAAGATATTTGAAATCATTCTTGCAAAAGGGGAATTTTAACATAATGAGAAAGTTCCCCCTTTTGCCACAATGTTTTCAACGTTATTCCATATTTTTTTTATTGTGACTATCCAGTTCTTTCCGAAGTTATCTGCTGTAGATTTGTTGTAACTTGTATATGGGGAAGGGTTAAGTAACACAATTTAAATCCATTTTGGGTGGAAGGGAGACGGGATGGGGGTGGATGGGGTATAGGGTGGAGGACGGATTGGGTCTGGGGTTTGTGAGTAGTGGAAAGAAAAGGTCACTCAAGAAAACGTCAAGCCATTGTGACTAACTTATTATAAGCACTCTAGAACCATAAGACAAAATGAGCAATTTCTTCTTTTGCCAGAATGTTTTCAACTCCCATTCATAGAGATTTTCCATTTTTGCCTAGATGATTTCAAAGTCGACTGCTGCAGCTGTATTTGTATTGTAAATTGTATGTGGGAAAGGTTAACTGCATAAATACTTCTGATTTGCAATAGTTTTTTGAAGCTTTTCCCTCATGTTTTTAACATTTTACCACCTGCAGACACCTTTTGCGAACTTTTGAAACATTTTGGCAAAAGAAGATATTTCTCATTTTTTAAACTATTCAATAATTATGCTTTCATTGATTAAGATTTTTCATATGTTTTCAGAGTTGACTGCTGCAGTTATGTCGTATCTGGTAAAAGGAAAAACACTTCTGATTTTCAAAAGCATTTTAACCCTTTCCTCATATAGACCCTTTCTGACGCCTCTGCAGCGGACAGCTTTTTGAAAACATAGTGACAAAAGAAGAAATTGCACAAAACGTGCAATTTCTCCTTTTGCCACAATGTTTTCCACTTTTAGTCATAGGTTATCCATTCAATTATAGAGATTTTCTATGTTTTGACAAAATACGTTCAAAATCGTCTGCTGCAGAATTGCCGTATGAGGGAAAGGGTTAAAGCTTTTCAAAGCGCACCATTACAAATATTATATCGGGCAAATATCAGGAAAACATATTCAAGAGTATTAAGATGTCTTTCCCTCATAAAGATCCTTTCTGGCACCTCTGCAGCACACGAATTTTGAAACCATCGTGACAAAATGAGAAATTGCTCGTAACAAGCAATTTCTCCTTTTGTTACAATGTGTTCAACTCTTTTCAACAATTTTACATTCAATTAAGAAGCTTTTGTATTTGTTTGCCTACATGTTTTCAAAGTTGTCTGCCACAGGATTAAGCTTGGCAAAAGCTCCCTTCTACTGGGATTATACGCTGGTCTAGGGTTAGTAAGGTATACTAAGGATACATGCTGGAATATCAGTACATGCTCATTACCTCTCTATTACATGGATACAGGGGTTGACACATCACCTATACATATATATATATTTATATATTTACAACATATAAACCATGGCTAAAGCACTAAAGGGCTTCAAGGCTATAAGCATCTACAAACTAAGATCTATATATATATACAATATGAATAAACCCTTTCCCACATGCAAACATATCTGACCCATCTTACGTCAGACACCGTTGAAAATATTGTAGCAAAAACAGAAATTGCTTGTAAAGCCAAATTAAAATTACAAGTTAAATTCAACTATTTTAAATATCTCTGTTTTCATTTATAGTCATTTTCCATAATTTTGGCCTAGAGTTTTTCCAGAGTTGTCTGCTGCACTGAAATTGCTGATTTGATGTATGTGGAATAGGGTTAAATTCACAATTATATTCTGAACATAAACATTTAAAGCATGACACATATATCAAAGTGAACATTAAATTTTAATAAATATTTCATCATGTAGTATTCAAGGATTAATAACATCTCTCTTAATCCAGTATATTTTAACATGTTGATAAGCTGGAACCTATTGTGTTATCCCTTTCCCTCATATTAGACGCTTTCTGATGCCTCTGCAGCAGACAGGTTTTTGAAAACATAGTGACAAAAGAAGAAATTGCTCAATACAAGCAATTTCTCCTTTTGCCACAATGTTTTCCACTTTAAGTCCTAGGTTTTCATTCAATTATAGAGATTTTTTTTTTTTTTTTTTTTTATTGATAGATTGATAGGGGTTTAACGGCGTTTTTAACAAATTCTCAGTTATATCCACGGCGGCCAGTTTACCTACTAGTTTTCGCACACCAGTACTCCACAAAACAATCTTCCCAATCAACTGGCTGCTTTTCCACATAGACTTCGCCCATTGGTGGAAGACGAATGACGCATGTCTCATTGACTTTTGACAATCGTCGGAAAGAAGTTGGCCGCGCCGGGATTCAAACTCACAAGCCCTGGATTGATAGCCAGCGTCGCTACCGGGGCTCGGCTTTATTTTTTGACAAAAATGTTCAAAGTCGTCTGCTGCAGATTCGTCATATGAGGGAAAGGGTTAAGCCAATGCCACTAGTACAAAATCCAGACCAGCCAGCACTATGTGTGACCATGTTCAATACTGTCTGCTGCTCAACTTTTTTTATAATTAACAATGGGCTCCAACAAAGGCACAGCTGTATATAATACGTCTATTTTAAAATTCAGCACTGAAAGGGTCAAGCTTATTTGAGAATCTTCCAGAGAATAACATTCCTGGACAAACAAATGATTGAAGGAACATGTTACCTGCCTAGAACCAATCACTTTCACCCTTTCCCTCATATGACAATTCCGCAGCAGACGACTTTGAACATATTTTGTCAAATAATGGAAAATCTCTATAATTGAATGGATAACCTATGACTAAAAGTGGAAAACATAGTGACAAAAGGAGAAATTGCACGTTTTATGCAATTTCTTCTTTTGTTACTATGTTTTCAAAAAGCTGTCTGCTGCAGAGGCATCAGAAAGCATCTATATGAGAGAAAGGGTTAATAACCAATTAATCTTTTCCTACTTCTAGACGCTTTCGGATGCATCTGCCGTATACGACTTTTGAAAACACTGTGACAAAAGGAGAAATTGCTCAAAACAAGCAATTTCTCCTATTCTCACAGTGTTTTCAACTGTTATTCAATTATTATACCATTAATTATACAGATTTTACAGATTTTTGCTATTATGTTTTCAAAGTCATCTGCTGCAGATTTGCTGTATGTGGGAAAGGGTTAAATCAAACTTACGATGGACAAAGACAGACAGTGGTGTCATGTTAGTGTGAAATAAATAGAAATGTGTCGTAATGAAGTGAATGCCCCTGCTGGCAGTCACACCCTAGATTGTGCAATCTACAAGTCGAAAAACCTGCTTAGAAAAATCTCACAGCAATCAAATTTAACCCTTTACCAGATACAACAAAACTACAGCAGACAACTTTATAAACATCTAGACAAAAATATGAACAATCTCTATAAATTGAAATGTAATTCTTGCAAGCAGTTGAAAACATTGTGGCAATTATTCATTTGCCACAATGTTTTCAAAAGTTGTCATATACATGTGGAAAGGGGTTATATGTTTATTTACACTAATTAGCGGTTGAAATCAATTTCTTGTTCCCATGTTGTGTTCAAAATAATTTTTAATTAATCCATATTATATGACACAAGATCGACTAGGTGAGTGATCAACTAAGATTCATTTCTTTGAGATTTGCTCACTTGGTTTTTTGTAACCTTGAAACTTAATATCTATTATTGTATAATGACTGAAATAAATTGAAGATAATCTCTAGTATATGTTCTATTACCAAGTCCTTACATTTCTGTTTAACCTTACCTGAACTATAACATGGCCAACTTGGTTTTTGTAATTTGTAACTAAATATCTATTATTTTATAATGACTGAAATAAATGGGAGATAATCTCTAGTATATGTTATATTACCAAATCCTATACCTTTCACACTAATGTTCAATCTACTGGTATGCAATAAATGTATACATCTGTCAATTTTTCTAGCTCTGAATTGATCATTCATTTCTCACATACACATAATCTTCAGCAGACGACTTTGAAAATATCTCGGCAAAAATGTGATCAGAGTTTGGTAGAAGAATTTGTGACAAAGGCATGAATTGCTCATTATGAGCAATTTCTTCTTTTGTCACACTGTTTTGGAAAGTCCTCTGCTGCAGGATATGATGTGTCTGCAAGTGGGAAAGGGATGGTTAGACACACAAGAGCATAAGATGTCAATGCATTGGTGCAATTTAATCCTTTTCTAGTAATGTTTCCAAATCTTTATCAAAATCAAACATCCAAATTTCTAGAAGGTACGCTTTTTTCCCTCCGACCGATTTTTCCGAGACAAGCAACTCTTGAAACGGCATACAAGGTGAACTGTAAATTAAATGTCTGGGAGGGATCTATATACTGTACAAAACCAGATTCTAGCCCATTGCTATTTGCACAAGTACTTACATTTCTGTGTAACCTAACCTGAAGTATAAATGATCACATGACCAACTAGGACACACACTTAACAGATAGTCCAACTTGACACTTTCTTAAGTGCAGATGTGCTTTGGTTCATCTACAACCGACTACTGTTGAAATAAATGAAGAAAAAATGAGAATTTTCCCTGTTTACCTATAAAATGTTTTCATCTGTATTTATTAATTCATATCTATATTTTCGACCAAACGGTTTTGTCTGCTGCAGATATTTTGTAATTGGGAAAGGGTTATCTTAATTTCATCTGGATTTCCCACTTTTTATGTTAATCTTTTTTTTTAGTTTTTTACCCTCTAACAAAAACATTTTGAAAACAACTATATTTGGCAAAATCTATGAATGAACCTATATATTTATTGATTATTAGATAGATTGTGGCAGAAAGAGACAATGTAAATTATGAGCAATTTCCTATTTTGGAACTATATATGTTCAAGTCATTTTAAGTCATCTGCTATAGATGCATCAAAATGTGTCTGCATGTGGTAACATTTCAAATAAAATGATAAGGTAACAATAAAATATACACTTAAAACTTTTATTACTTTAGTTGTTAAATTTTAGTATATGACTGACATACAATGCATTCTACAATTATTTTGTAAACATTAAACTACAAGAGGGTTAGTAGATTTCAAATAATTTTACATTTATTTAATGAAAATTAAAGTGGTATCAGTATGAACACATGAAAAAGTCCTATTTATGAGGTTATTTAAATCATTGTCTGAAAATAATCATTCCTGTTCAACACCTAGTTTCATTGTTAAGCAAACTAATTGTTAGGGAATATTAAGATTCATAAAAGTTGTGGAGAAAATCAACTTAGTACTTTAAGATCTGAGATTTGAATTTCTGCAATGTTCAATATTTGTATAATTATAAAACAAGATAGACCTGCAGTTAGGAATTAAAACGAAATATACATGTACAGTGTATGAATATGTAACGTTGTAATTAAAATAGTTAAAAGAGAAGAATAGTGTAGCTTTAAATATACTACAAAACAAACTAACAATTAACAGATATGTGTATGTTTAATACAATACAGGTAAATATATGTACACAGAGGGTAGGAAAATTCTAAATTCACATTCTACATATTCCCCACTTCCACTTAAGTTTAGTTCTGTGTACAATTGTATTAAATAGGTATAATGCCATCATATTTTCACACACAAGCAATTGCAATAATCTTGCCACAGCACATTAAAATATTGTAGATAAGGGAGAGAAATTCAAACACAAGAATGCTACGCGACAAAGCCTAGAGTAAAATAAACCGATTTGAATGAAAGATATGACAAGAATTTTTTATGAGATTTAAAACATTTTTAAACTATGTTTATCTAACTTTTGATAAAATTGAAATAAGTAATGTGAAAAAATATCACTAAGGATAAATAAAGATGTCAATATGGAACTTTTCTTCAAAGAAACATTTGAAACATAAAAAAGCATTACAACCAAAACGAAAATAATGCTTTGCTTTCTCATTATCACAATCAAATTTTGCTTTGCTATTTCAGAAATGTGTGCTTTGTGACAATGATAAAGGCTTAAGCAAGCTTAAAGACAGCAGGCTTAAAGCAAGTGGATATTGTATGTGGATATATGAACACTAAAATATAGATAACCTACTCTAACAACAAGTGCCTTGTCCGTTAAAGGATGATTCCCCTATATACACAATTTAATAGAAATAAAATATGCCATCATCATTATCAGTTCAAAATTAATCTGGATTTGACCCTTTCTCATATCCAACAAATCTGCAGCAGACTTCTTTGCAAAATAGTATTAGTTTAAACTTATTTATTTTACATCGATTGCAAAACAAGCTTTCAGCTTATATAAATCACACTCGATGTCTGCTTCCTGGAGACTTAACCAGTAATCGCACTGTTTCCGTGGAAAAATCCCAAAGTCAGAACCAGCTCATCACGGGATTCTCGAACCCGGGACTTTTGGTACGAGAGGCAGACACTCTACCACTGCACCATTTGTTTTGCACAAAATAGTAGTGAAAATCACTATAAATGAAAGTATTATAATGGAATCGAGATAAAAAAACATTGTGGCAAAAGTAATGAGCACGTCTCTTTTTGCAATAACGTTTTTCAAAAGTCTTCTGCTGCAGACGTGTCAAAATGCATATAAATGTAGGAGAAGGATTATATTGCAATAGAGCTTATTTCATTATTACTGCACTGTTCATTCTGAAACAACATTGTTAAAAAAAAAAATGCAACACAGGTAACATTTTTCAACTGATTCTGCGTTTATTTATTTAAGCAATTACATATTATAACCGTCTCCAAAGCAAATTGACTAGAAAATGAGGACTGTCAAGTCATATTGTTAACACGGTTAGGTAACTTGGTATCAACAATTTTTACAAAATACATCCCAGTTATGTTAAAACCCCTTCCCTGACTTTAATCTTTACCATTTCCCAACAAATCAACAGCAGATGCCTTTGAAAACATTCTATGCACAAATATGGAAATTCTGTAAATAAAAGTAGAATTGTTAAAAAGAGTTGAAAACATCATAGCAAAAGAAGAAATTGCTCATTATGAGCATTTTTTTCTTTTGCCACAATGGTTTCAGATGTCGTCTGCTGCATATGCTTCAAAATGTGTCTGCAGGTGGGAAAGGGTTAACCCTTTCCCTCATATAGGAGCTTTCTGACGCCTCTGCAGCAGATGGCTTTTTGAAAAACATAGTGACAAAAGAAGAAATTGCTCAAACCAACAATTTCTCCTTTTGCCACAATGTTTACCACTTTGAGTCATAGGTTATCCATTCAATTATAAAGATTTTCTATTCTTTGACAAAATATGTTCAAAGCCGTCTGCTGCAAAATAGTAGTATGAGGGAAAGGGGTAATATACATGAGGTTATAGAAGCACAGCTTTTATTTATTTTTTAAAACATTGTTGGAAAAGAGGAAAATGTTCAAAAACAAGTAATACACCTTTGTCCTACAATGTTTTCTACTCTGTATTTAACCCTTTCCCACCTATATTTTGCATTTTGACGCATCTGCTGCAGATTTTTGAAAACATTGTGGCCAAAGGTGAAATTGCCGATGATGAGCAATTTCACATTTGGCCACAATGTTTTCCACTTTATTTAACAATTAAGCTATCTTTTATGGAGATTTTTCAGGTTTTTGTCACCATTTTTTCATCTGCTGTAGATTTGTTGTATGTGGGAAAGGGTTAAACAATTTCATTCAGTTTTCCAGGTGAAAAATTAATTCATGAGGTGAATCAAAGTAGATTTCTCTTAATGTTGTGTTAGGAAACAGTTAATATAAGATGGAATTCATTACTATTTTACTTTAATATATTACAATGGAATTTACGAGTATGTAATCATGCATCATCATGCGTTTCAAGGTAAAATCAGTAAGGATAAGAATTCTTGCATCATAAAAGGTTCATTGTTACCTCCTTTAATCATCAAACCAATATTCATATCATTGTAGCAGGGTTGACTTGATATATATATATTTAATCATTCATTCGTTTAGAGTCTATCAAGCACTTATTAATCAAAAACAAATCACTAGTCTATGTTCACACAGTCTATTAACAGTTTCCCACATGCAGATGGCTTAAGATGCATCTGCAGTCGAAGACTTGAAAGCATTGTTACTAAAGGAAAACATTTCTCATAATGAGGAATTTTTCCTTTTGCCACAACCTTTCTGTTCAGTGAATATACTTTTTTTTGGTAGAGATCTTCGACTTCGTTTTAACCCTTTCCCTCATATGGTCGCTTTCTGATGCCTCTGCAGCAGAGGGCTTTTTGAAAACATAGTGACAAAAGAAGGAATTGTTTCCTTTTGCCACAATATTTTCCACTTTAAGTCATAGGTTATCCATTCAATTATACAGATTTTCTATTTTTTAGCCAAAACATGTTCAAAGTCGTCTGCTACAAAATTGTCGTTTGAGGGAAAGGGGGGTTAAAAGGTCAAATGCTGCAGAGCGTTGTATTTGGGAAAGTGTTAACTTAGGGCCTTAGTAGCATTCATTTCTCTATAACACTTCACTTATCAACCTATCACAGTCCATTCAAACCCACTAGAGCATTTATTTATTTTTTCAGACCCACTCTCTTTACCTTTGTCCTCTGTAGTTTGTTGATGCGCTGTTCGACCGTTGTTTTCAGATTTGTAGGAACTGTCAACACCTCTGTATAGTGGTCCATGAGGAATGCCACCAGCTGTATCACAAGAACGTCATCCATATCACTCTCTACTTGGGATGTTAATACAGCTCGGTAAAATGTTTCTAGTAACTGAAAAAATAACCATAATGTCATATTATATCCATTCTAATGGAGTTCTAATTAAGGGGCTTTTATCATGTTCTTAAATAAGTTTTTGATACTCAAACCCCATGTTGTGGGTACTCAAAAGAATCGTCTCACTGAGACGATTCTTGTGAGTACCCACAATATAGCATTAGGGTTTGGTTGAATAATAAGAGAGGTATAATCTGTATTATGGGGGAAAAGACTGGTTTACTCTCCCTTATCTAGTCCTCTGATTTCTAGCACACAACAGATCTGAAGCAACTTGAAAAAAGATTGGCAAAAATATGATAATACCATATTCATGTACATATACTTATTGCATACAATTAAAACATTGGACAAAAGGATAAATTGTTTGTTATGTCTACAGATGCCTACAGAATGACAAGTATGAAGTTAAGGTAACTAGTGTCACTGCTATTTTCCATTAATAATTCATGTGTTCTCACACCAAAAACAGATAACAATCCATACTAGTTAAGACTGAATGAATATAAGGCAGAAGACTTAAAACGTCTGGAGGTTTAATTTTAGAGTAAAGTAAAGTAAAGTCGGAAAAGTAAAAGTTACACATTATGAGAAATATCGACTTTTCCAACAACTCTTTTAAGTGAACCTACTGAAAAAGCTTCAAAACGTTTCTACATGATTAAGGAAAAGGGTTAAATACATAACCTTATCTCGCAAGTTAAGGTCAACATCAATTTCAACTTAAGTTAAAGAAAATGGGTATCCAATATAAACTTACCAAATTCCTGGATAGCTGTGACTCATCAAGTATAAGTTTTTCATTGGTTGATATTTTACTCATAAGCCTCAGCAATAGATGGAGTCTTCGTCTATTAGCAGGGGGGATTAACAGTAAGACGAACTGTAGCGCCTGAATTATTTTGTCTGAAACTTCTTCCACAAAAACACCTGAAATAGGCAGTACTGTAGTAAAGTAACTTTTTTAGAAGACATACTGTACTAGTTTAATTATAATATCAAATAGCGGTATAACACCAAAACAACAAACTGTACACATTTTGCTAGAGCTGATACAAATCAGTTCAAAACCTTTTGTTATTCCGAAACTTTGATAACCTTTTTTCCTTTTCTTTAACAGACTTCTTTTGGAAACATTATATAAATGGCAAATGACAAAATTACTCAAAAGTCAAAAAGAGCAAATTCTCCATTTGCAACAATGATTCAAAAATCTATTTACGAATTGGCTTACTGAGCAGAAAGTAAAGTTTAAACATTACAGACAATGAAATAAATGGTCTCCTATTATTAACTGTTTCCCACATACAATAAATCTTCAGCAGATGACTTCGAAAACATCTCAACAATAAAGTAGAAAGTCTCCCTAAATGAAGACATACTTACTGAAAACATTGTGTCAAAAGGAGAAATTGCTCGTTAGGAGGAATTTTTTCTTTTGTCATCAAGTTTGCAAAAGTTGTCTGCTGCAGAGGCATCAAAAATTGTCTACAAGTGGGAAAGGGTTAATAGTAATAAAAGTCCATATGTCACTCAAAAATGTATTATTCCATTGAAATAAAGCCTATATTCAGCAAGGAACAAGTCTTGAGAAACTATCTCTTATTACCACTTCCATGCGCCATTTCAATTGAATCATATAGAAATACACAGTAATTTAACCTTTATTTTTATCAATTGTCACATCAAAAAGTTGGCTTTGAAGTGGGCTTAACCCACACCATATACAACACATCTGCAGTAGACAATATTTAAAACCTCTTTAAATGAGAATAACTATTAAATATAATTGAAAACATAGTGACAAAAGGGGAAATGATTATGAGCCAGTCCTTTTGCAACAATATTTTCAAAATTCGTGTGTACTCTGTTGTTGATAAATAAAAATTGCTTTTGCATTTACATAACGGCAAAGAATTATATCTTTGCATCGATCCTATAAATTGCTGTTTTAGTTCTTATGTATACATCAAACCAACAGAAAGCAACAGGCATGCTGCTATTCAAAATGTATAAAATGAAAAATCCCAAAGCAATCTGTTTCAAATATTAGCACAAAAAAACCAGTTTCAACCATAAATTAACTTGAATCTAGTGTAGATATGGCATTGAATATGCAGGATTTTTTATGAGAGAAAAACAAAACAAAGGTTTTTAATGTTTGATGGACAATGCTTATTTCTTAATTATGAGATTTTGAGCTCCTTTAAACGTGTTCCCCTATTCGTCAAATTGGCAGCTGACAACTTTGAAATCCTCTACTCTTAACAAGAAAGTGTAATTAAATAAAATCTCAGATACACTATCCATGATACAGACTTTTTTAATAATATCCTTTAAAACAGTCACAATTTATATATGCATCATTAAGGTTGCTCGTGGATAAAAGTTTTTAAATTGATCTGTTAAAATTCCCAAAACCAAAGGCAAAATAAGAACAAGAGGACCATGATGGTCCAATATCGCTCACCTGATTTAATCAAACTTAAAAAGTTTTCATTGTTCTTTGTCTATACATATATACGGAAAACAAGCAACACCCCCTGGTGGCCATGTTTATCATCCTATCAAAATAATTTGAAGTCTTAGTAGAGGGGCACCCAAAGAACATTCATGGCAAATGGACAAGAATATTTTTAAAGTGTTTACCTTAACAAGTCTATGTAAAACAAGTGATCCCCAGGGTGGAGCCATGTTTGACACCAGGGCTATAATAATTTGACCAATCTTGGTATAAGTCCACTAGATGAAGTTAGATTTCAAATATTAAACTTTTAGACAAGATTTTTTAAGTTTTTCCCTATACAAGTATATGTAAAACAAGTGACCCCGGTGGGGCAACTTTTGACCCCAGGGCTATAAATTCAATAAGCTTGGTAGGGGTCCACTAGATGATGCTACATACCAAATATCAAAGGCCTGGGCCTTCTACTTTTAGACAAGATGATTTTTTATTTTTTTTCCCTTTATGAGTCTATGTAAAACAAGTGACCCCAGGGACGGGTAATTTTGACCCAAGGGCTATAATTTGAACAATCTTGGTAGAGGTCCACTAGATCATGCTACATACCCAATATCAAGACAAGAAGATTTTTTAAGATTTTCCCCTATATGAGTATATGTAAAACAATATACCCCAGGGGAGGTGTCATTTTTTGACCACAGGGCTATAATTTGAACAATCTTGGTAGAGGTCCACTAGATGATGCTACATACCAAATATTAAAGGCCTGGGCCCTCTACTCTTAGACAAGAAGATTTTTAAAGGTTTTTCCCTATATGAGTCTATGAACAAGCTCAGCACCCTGGCGGCCTTGTTTTTCAACGGATCGGGAATATTTGAACAATCTTGTCAAAGTGTGCCCCAAGGAACATTTGTGCAAAATAATTTTTTTAAATCGGGCCAGTACTTTTGGACAAGAAGATTTTTAAAGTTTTAACAATGCACATAAGGAAAACAAGCTCCGCCCCCTGGCGGCAATGTTTTTCAACGGATTGGAAATATTTGAACAACCTTGGTAAAGGGTGACCCAAGGAACATTTGTGCAAAATAATTTTCAAATCGGGCCAGTACTTTTGGACAAAAAGATTTTTAAAGTTTTTACAATGCACATATAAGGAAAATAAGCTCCGCCCCCCCCTGGCGGCCATGTTTTTCAACGGATTGGAAATATTTGAACAATCTTGGTAGAAGATATCCCAAGGAACATGTGTGCAAAATAATTTTCAAATTGGGCCAGTACTTTTGGACAAGAAGATTTTTTAAGTTTTGGTTAATTTCCCCTTTTTTGTTGCCGTGGCAGCCAAAGTTCTGCATGAAATATAATTCTTTGAACAAGTTTGAAAGAGATCCACCCAAGGAACATTCCTGTAAAATTATTTTGAATTTGGTTCATTGGCTTAGGAGGAGAAGTCGTTTGTAGGAAAATGTGAACGGACAGACGACGACGACGGACGACCGACGGTGAGCGATCACAAAAGCTCACCTTGCACTTTGTGCATAGGTGAGCTACAAACCAGGTAAAGGACTGCACCATATAAGAACTCTTTACCAAATAGAATTTTTTTTTATGCTTCTACTGTAATTGACTTTTAAATAAACATTGTTGAAAAAGAAGCTCTTTTTCAACTATGTTCCTACTTCAAGAATGATGCAAAACATTTCCAATATTGTTTTCAAATAAAAATTAACTTCATGGTCTACATAGTTCCTGTTAAGCAAATGTGAAAACTAAATCGTGGAAAAGGTCGACCAGTCTGTTTCTTTTAGAACTTGGCAAATAATTTATATCTTACATCATCATTATGCAAACAGAATATCTCATACCTTTACTGCTGAATATTCTGTAAATTACAAAGAACATGTATTTTGAATGAGATTACAAACAACTACATTTAAGATTTATATTGTCCTGATTATTTGACATATCAGGCTGTGGCTTAATAAAGATTTCTCGTGCATATCAGTTTTTCGATAAGACAGGTTTTTTGAAGACAGTCTGTTATAATTGCTTGAAATAAGGTTTGCTTGTTATATGTTTATTTGTATGGTCCGTCTTTTATGCTGATTTCAACAATGTATCAGTTATATCACAGGATTTTCCTGATTAACCCTTTCCCTGGGCCTCATATAAGCGCTTTCTGACACCTCTGCAGCAGATGGCTTTTTGAAAACATAGTGACAAAAGAAGAAATTGCTCAAAACAAGCAATTTCTCCTTTTGCCACAATGTTTCCCACTTTTAGTCATAGGTTATCCATTCAATTATAGAGATTTTACATTTTTTTACAAAAATATTCTAAGTCGTCTGCTGCAGAATTGTGGTATGAGGGAAAGGGTTAAGTTACCAGTACTACAGGTCCAT
The DNA here is from genome assembly GCA_031761405.1 of Serripes groenlandicus. Taxonomy (NCBI): domain Eukaryota; kingdom Metazoa; phylum Mollusca; class Bivalvia; order Cardiida; family Cardiidae; genus Serripes; species Serripes groenlandicus. Next base: position 125,748,386 of record JASEVX010000001.1, on the reverse strand, counting down.
TTATCAAGACACCAGGGAGTCAGTCATTAATGCTAACCATACAATTCTGAGCACCGAGGAGGGATAACCATGACCCTGTCCGGGATCAAGGCAGCTACCTCACTTATCCAAGGCAGATGCTCTACCACTACACCATCAAGATGGTACTCATGCTCTTTATGTGATATTAATCCATTCCCTCATACAGACGGCTTTTGGAAAACAAAGTGACAAAAGAAGAAATTTCTCAAGACAAGCAATTTCTCCTTTTGTCACAATGTTTTCCACTTTTACTTATAGGTTATGCATTTAATTATAGAGATTTTCTATTTTTGACAAAATATGTTCAAAGTCGTCTGCTGCAGAGTTGTCATATGAGGGAAAGGGTTAAGACAGAGATCTGTTTTAAGCACTGCCCTGACAGGTCAAATAATCAGGCCAACACTGATGTGAAATGAAAACTGAATTATATGACTTAAATACATTAGATTCATATCATACATTACCAATATATTAAGTAAAGGATCAAATCACAAAAGCAATAAATATACTCACTGTCATTACTTTCATTCACTTTCGACATACACTGTTTTTGAAGGTCATTCTCAATGGGTGGGGCCATAGCAAGATCTGACATACTTAAGCTCCTTGTACCAATAGGTTCAGAATCTGTATTTTCCATTGGCCTTTTCTTTTTGCTGGTGTGCACATCGTCCCTTCCCGACTCTGAACCATCACAAAATGACTTTTTATGACTCAAAGAAGCACTTGAGACAGACTTTTTTCTCCTTAAATTTTTGGCACCATTAATCACAGGTTGATGGTTCTTTGAATACGAGTTCTCATAGGATATAGATTTAGAATTAGAGTGGCCACCATATTTCGGTGGTTTTCCACTGCTATTATTAGTTCCTTTAACAGACATAGACCTGTGTGGAGCGCTAGAATTGGAGTTTAAGTCTTCACAAGATGTGTCTGACATTGTCCTGGAATACACACCAACAGAACACCCATAAGACCTGTCAACATTCAAACTGTTACCTATACTTCTCCTTTTTTGTGAATCCTTGTCCTTTTTACTCTTTTTTTGTCTAACAGATGCAGCTCTGTTAAAAAGATTGTTTACAGAATGTCTCAAGGCATTTTTTCTGCTAAAAGATGATGTTTTTTCCTCCGGTGAGGTATCAAAATGGGTCTCTACTGGTGGCTGTACATTTTCTACATCTTCACTTTGGTGGTTAAAATCTGTTGCAATACCATCTGCATAGAACACTCTTGTGACTGTATTGTTGTCAGGGCCAAATGCTGTCTCGTATCGTGTCACTGAGTTAAGATCCCCTGAACGCCGTTCTTTACGAAAGTTACTTGGTTCTGGTACATGGGGTATCGGAGATAAGTCCAAAATATTGGAACTACTGTATCCCTCGGACGCATCCTGGCATTCTGAAGAAGGTTTTGATCCTTTAGATATACTCATTAACAATTTTTCAACAGATTTGAAAGTGTTACGTGTTTTTGGAGTTGAGTTGGGTTGGCCATGGATTTTGTTAGTGGAAAGGCGATGAGTCTTCCTTTGTTGTTTAGCTTGAACTGAATGAGCCACATGCAATGTCAGGAACGAGTCAGTAGATGGTTAACATGTTAGGGTCAGTCAGCAAAAATGAAAAATAGAATGAGAGAAAACAAAGCTTAATGTTAAGGATTAAACAACAGCAACTGAAACAAAATCAAGATCTATAACTTTTCTCCATATATATATATATAAAACTGAACATAAAATATTGAAAAGTGTTTTGTTTCCAATATGTTCTCAATTCAAGAACCCATGAGTGATGACATCATTTTAAACTTCCAAATAAAACTCTTTTTCCAGAAAAGATCATGCTCTTAATTAAAAGAATAAAAATGTAACCTAAAGGACAAAACTTTCAAGGCATGTGTACATACATATGGAGAAGAGTATTTTAGATAGATATATTATATGAGTATATGTGTATGTATACAAACATGTAACAGGTTATTTGATATACGAGCCATGTTCAGTGATTTAGGGTTTTATGGACTATCTGTGATTGGAGAATTTTAAGTCAAACCAATTGGGAAACAGTTCTAGTTTATTGTCAAAAGCTGCATGTAGGACTAACTGACATGACGCATTTTGACACAATAGCAGCAGATGACTTTTGAAAAAATTGTGGCCAAAGGTGAAATTGTTCATGATGAGCAATTTCTCCTTTAGCCACAATGTAATCAACTTCATTTAAAAATTAAGTTATCTTTTATGGATATTTTTTAAGGTTTTTGTCACTATGTTTTCAAAGTCGTCTGCTGACAGATTTGTTGTATGTGGGGAAAGGATTTACTGTATGCAGATGCAATTAAGATCCCAAATCATTAGTCAGGGCTCATATGTTAAAATCAACAAATCAATTTATGGTGTAAGAAGAGAGTGCCTGTGTAGTGTAATGGCATCAACTTGCTTTAGTAAAAACTTCTGTCTTCTATAAAGCTTATTCATGACAAATGTATTGGCAGTTTATATTCACCCAATACATCACACATTTAAGCACCATAAATTGACCAAAAAATTGAATACCAAGTATTATTATTAAGGATGTTAACATCAATACATAAGTAGAATATTTATAACTGATTAGTAAAGGTATTCAATGAATATTCTATAATTAAGCATTCAGTTAATATAATGATTTTTCTCTTGTGTAACAAGTGATACGATTGTATATATGAGCCATAATATGGTGTCCGGGATTTTGTGTTACATCACAGAGTCATTATTTATTCTCCTTTATTTGAAGAACTATGTGTTTTATAGTTTAACAGCATGTCACAAACTGTTAGAAACTACTAAATCTATAAAATAATATGCTATTGATTTCTGAAAGAACTGATAAACTCCTTTAATTAATACTTTTCTTGAGCATTTTCGCCGTGTCCTTCCCGACAAAGGCATGGGAGGACTTTTTGAAAACCAAAACAAACTGTTTTTCTTTATATTTAAAGTTTGGAAACTAATATGTGTGAAATAATAATTTAACAAATAACTTGTAAATATAACTTTAAGATTTAATAGAGCGACGTAAATATGATTTTGATTTGAATATAAAATCCTAGACATTGGCGTAACGAATGTGTCCACCAAGTTACATCACGTCTAAATAGCATCAAAACTCGAAACCTGGACCGATAACCATATTTTCATTGCATTCAAATCACGTGATCACTTACATTCTTTGTTAATGTCGTAAACATGTTGTTCTGGGACAGATATCTTTTATTTGACAGGGAGTCAAAATATGTTTATCAAAATGGTGTCTTTTTTTGTTACGCCCTATTATTTTGTTATAATTAATAAATGCTTCGTCGATCACCTAGGAGGAAACTAAATTCTGGCTGTTCTATTTACGACATTAAACATCGCAACAATTTACGACAGTTAGAGACGTTTTACGACAAGAGTGTTTTAAAATGGCGGCTCGAAAATGACAGTCAGACTTCTGAAATTTTGTTACGCCGCCACCAAGCCAATTGCGATCATCAATGGTTGCTTATAATGTATCGCAATGCGTAGTAACTTCCTATTTCGTTATTTAAATTGTCCAGAGATGTTTGCGAACCTATTTAATTCACTACGAAGAACTTGTTATTATTTTTGACTGGGGAAAAAAAATCGCGAATTTTGTCTCTTTTGCCTTGTAACGTTGACTGTCCTGGAAAGCATATTCTACCTCCATAAGCACTTTGCTTACGTAATAAATACATATTTGCATGATTAGTATATTTTAATTTAACTGGAGAATTATTTATACTGAAAATGTTTATGCTATTATATGATTTGTTTATTTTTTTCTAAGGTGTCCTGTTACACACTTATATGGGTAGAAAATTCATGTACAGTGTAAATAGTTTTAAAAATATTTTTCTGTAAAGAAAAGAACAATCAAACTAACAAATAAAAACAGTCGAATTTAGAAAAGACTGAACTAGGAGTGATTATTAGTAATCACATAATTCCATAATGGGAAAACAAATAATAAAAGGACCTATAAAAGCATAATGCTTATAAGTCGTAAAAAAACTTATTTGGTTTCTAATTCTATATGAACTATATGAACTATATGAAGTGCACAATTAGTGTCCAGTTACATCATTTTGTGTCCTGTTACACAACAGTTTGTGTCCTGTTACACCATTCTTTGTCTAGTTGTATACTATTAATTATTTCACTAAATAAACCATTTGTTTATTGAAATAATTCCAAATAAAGATGGTGAAAATGTAAATTAGATCTAAACAAATTCAACTAGGCAAAATCTTCATAAAATTGATTTATTTCATGGTGTCCTGTGTTACTAACAATACAATTGAATAAGTGTCCAGTTACATCATTTTGTGTCCTGTTACACACCAGTTTGTGTCCTGTTACACACCAGTTTGTGTCCTGTTACACCATTCTTTATCTAGTTGTATACTATTAATTATTTCACTAAATAAACCATTTATTTATTGAAATAATTCCAAATAAAGATGGTGAAAATGTAAATTAGATCTAAACAAATTTAACTAGGCATAATCTTCATAAAATTGATTTATTATATGGTGTCCTGTGT